>VXAD01006707.1:657769-782388 GCA_013399195.1 Dicrurus megarhynchus | reverse complement strand
GCCGTGGGGGTGTGGGGGGGGGGGGGGTTTGTTTGGTTGGTTTTGTTCTAGGTTGCAAAGTGGTTATCCTGGATCAAAATTGTGGTGGCAAGTATGAAAAGTTTAACAGGAAGGAGAGGTGTTTGTGCTGCCATTTCAAGCTCACCTGCTGTAAGCAAGATTGAGTCAGGCTGATGGCTCGGTAGCTTTTGGTCTGGCAGGCTGGAATTGGCCCCCAGACACTGTAAGACACAGACACTGGAGTACTGTACATTCAGCTCTCCTGCCTGCTGGTACTGACTGCATCTCTTGTCCTTGATGCAGCTGCTTTATGCTGTGTTAAAAGGCCAAAGGATCACCAAGGTTTTCTGATAGTGATTGAGTAATCCACTGTGCAAGCCACCCCGAAGGATTGTCCCTGAAATCCTTGTGCTGTCAAGGAACAGTGTTCTGAGTGCTGCAAAAGCTCTGGGAAATCCCCGTGCCCATGGGAAAGTACAGTATCCTTGCCCTGAGGGCTATTTTCTTACATGGGAATCCTTTCCTTCCTTTAGGACAGCTTTGAGGGGAGAATAAAGCTACTTGAATTTCCTCCTCCTTGTGCTTGTTATTTGCATTTTCTGTGCTGTCAAAAGTATTGTTTTTCAGTGAGTTAATAGCTGGTGTCATTTTGCAAGCAGGAGATGGACTCCCAGCTCATAGAAGTAGCTTTAAAAACAGTCATCATTATTTGTAGAGCAGCTGTGTGTACCAACTTCTGGCCCACTGCACTGGGGGTCTGTGGTACTGCATCTTTGCTGCTTTTTCTGCCCCTTTCTGTGTCATCTGTTTGGCCTGCTGGCTTTTTAGTTCTGGAGCATGCTTTCACTGTTTTAACAAACCTGTGGTGAAGTGACACCCTCATTAGTACTGGGATAGCTAGATACTATTACAGTAAAATATGTTTCAGCTGGTGCTCCTTTCAGTCTGGCCACTTGGAAAGCTCCAAGCCCATTTTTCCTCCTTGTTAATAAAAATCACTATATAAAAATCATGCCATACCAATATGTAGCAGCAAGAACAACAACAATCTCACTCCAGCAAGGCCCGATCTTTCCTTGCAGCAAAAGCAATGAATTTGCTATCAGAACTGCAAATATTTGATAGCTGTAATATCTACACTGAAGGAATTGACTACACTAATAATGTTTTGTTCTTTGTGCTCAGTTTTTCTAAAGCAAAAGAAAATGAGAATACCGTATACTACAGACACACAGCCCACTCTCCCCTCACCCCAAAATGATAAATAAAAAAAAAAAAAAAAAGACAAGGAAAGAGGAAAAGAAAAGTCTAGGGCAAACAGAGACAGGGAAGATTATTTGTTAGGAAACTGACAAACACCAAAGGAGAATGGTGAGAGCTAATTGAAAATTTCCCACTATAATATGCTAAATAATATAGCACAGATCAGCAGGAAGGCAGCAAAACCTTTCCTGTCTTGAGACTAAGTTTTCTTAGGTCAGCCAGAGAGGGATTACATCAGGCACTTTGTACCAGAGTGATAGCGCTCACTCTTGTGCCACAGCCTGCCCTAGCAGCAATGTTCTCTGTCTGGAGTAACTGGAGTTTTATACAAGATATCTTTCAATCTAGCTGTAGATACATATTTGTGAAAATCCAGCCCAAATTAAAGCAATGCCTTTGTTATAAGCTAAAAATCTTTCAAAATCTGGAACATCCAGGAACTTGTTGGCTGCATCCAGCAGACATGGAACGGAAAGTGCTTTTCCTTTCATTCAAACACATTCACTAATTGATTGTAAAACCAGACCACAAGAACAGAGTCAGACCATGATAAGGAAAAACTAAATCATTAGTTGTGTTCTCTTATGCTCTAGATTGTGGAGTGTCATCTTAATAAATATCAACCGAAGTGTCCCTTAGTTGTGGGATTTCATATTATTTTGAAGACATTTTGTTGTGGTTTAACCCAGCTGGCAACCAAACCCCACACATCTGTTTTCACACTGCCTCCAGCTCCAGTGGGACAAAGGAAAGAATCAGAAGAGTAAAAGCGAGAAAACCTGTGGGTTGAGATAAAGGCAGTTTAATAGGTAAAGCAAAAGCTGTGCACACAAAGCAAGGAATTCCTTCACCTCTTCCCATGGGCAGGCAGGTGTTCAACCATCTCCAGGACAGTAGGGCTCCATCTCGTGTAACAGTTATGTGGGAAGAAAAACACCAGCACTCAAAATGTCCTTTCCTCCTTCTTCCATCAGTTTATGTGCTGAGCAAGATGCCACAGGATGTGAAACATCCTTTGGGTCAGTTAGGGTCAGCTATCCTGGCTGTATTCCTCTCCCAGCTCCTTGTGCACCCCCAGCATCCTCGCTGGAGGGATGGGGTGAGAGGCAGAAGAAGCCTGGAGTCTGTGCAAGAGCTGCTCAGCAGTGACCAAAATACCCCTGAATTATCCCCACTGTCTCCAGCACAAATCCCAAACACAGCCCCATACCATCTAGTATAAAGAAAAGTAACTCTAGCCCAGCCAAAACCAGAACTCATTTCCATTAGATTATTTGAAAAAAAACCTTGCAAGTCCCTTTTAATGTTGTTTTAAGAAAAAACTGCGATACAATATAGTAGCTCAGGTACGGAGGAAACAACTGCTGAGTAGAGATATTTTTACTCTAGTTGGGTACTGAGTTAATTTACTTTTTCCCTTGGTCACACAAACCTAACAAACTTAAGAAACCTGTGGACATTGTAGTGCAGGAAAAAAACCAGCAATAAATCACCATAAAATTTGTACTTGAATTATGTACAATTTTGTGTTTTAACACAATCTGCTGCAGTATGGTCTGGTCCTGACTGGGAGTTTTGGGGTACTAAGTCAATCCTAATGTGTGATAATAATAATCCATGCCTTTCTGAGGCAGCAGTGACATTTTAATTTTCCAAGTGGAGATCAAATAACACTGGGTAAATGAACAGGTGCATTTCATTTCTTAATCATATTTTCCAGCAGAAGATGGAGTTTTACTGTCATTGTGTGTACTTAGAAACCCTAATGTTTGTTTTAAATATTTTTTTGAGATTTTTTAAGACAGGAAATGAATGATTGTTCCAAATGTTAATAAGTTATTCCTGAGAAGTACAACACATTTCAACTTCAGTAAACAAAGTCATAACAATGAATTTAAGCATTTTTTTGTTTATTCTAAAACAATGTTTGCGGTTTAGAATGTTCTGAATGAACAGAAGTATTAATCTCTAAACTTTTCACAGAAAATATTTATTTTCATAAACTTCTTTTCCCCCTGTCCTTCTTCAAGGATATTAAAAAGAAATGTTTTCAATACTTGACTTTATTTTAACTGGAAATCTTTTGATTAAAAACAATTTCCATTGTAATAAACAGGAAAATTTCCTGGCAGAAATCACCTCTGAATCAGTGTTGGACAGAAGCATGGCCACCTTTGAGGCTATAAACATCCTGGAAGTCCATCCCAGAAGGACATTTTTTGCCAGGGAGGCACATACCATGATCTTCACTGTTATTGTAAAATCAAATGCCCATCATTTTTTCTGACTTTAACTCATATGTGTTTTGAATGGCATCAAGTAGAATCTCAGTCTGCAGAGAATTAAAACCATACAGTAACTAATGATGTTTTAAGCTCCCAAATCAAAAAGTTTAGCTCTCGGAAGAGCAAGTACTGACCAAATAGCAAAACACATATATTTAGCATAAAGGATCATATAGAAAATGAGCCTTTCCATTTAGATTTGTCATCATCAATGTTCCCATGAATAATAGAGATACTCCTATCTAATCTTCCAAGGTCTATATTTGTCACATGCATATTGCTGGTAGTATTTTGATAATTTTATGCTGTGTGTGCTCACTCACATTACTGGTCTCTCTAGTGCTCACATGCTTCCAATTTCAATATAGATTTCTGGGAATCTAAGTCATGGTTCCGTTACCAAGACTGCATCTGGTAGCCTCAAAATGCCAGGAATGAAGACTTCACAGAACTCATTAAATTGCTTGCACGGCTGAAAGAGTATGAACCAAACATGTTTTGCAAAGAGAATTGTTTGGATTTTTCCCATTAAGGTTCTTAGGCAAAATTTATCCTCTTCCAAGAATCCTCCCTGAAGAGCACAAGGGGGAAAAAAGAAATAATAGCTCAGAAGTGACTGTACTGTACTTCTTTGCAGTCTGACAATCTTGTGGCCGAGGTTTCTTCCTGGAGTACCATTTTCCCATTTTGCATTCACCCATCTCCCTTTGAAGTTGATTCCGAAATTCAAAGTGACTTCAACAGGACTCAGTGCACCAATGCTGGCCATTTATAAACTTCCCACTCACACCACTGGATGATGTTTAGCTACCTCAGTGTGCCTCCCATTGCTGTTTGTCAAGAATGTAAGTGTAGAGAGTGACCTGGCTCAAAAAGGGCCATGGAGAAGCCTAACAGTATAACAGCAAAAAATCATTGTGGAGCTCCAAAACCAAGGACTCCAGTGTGATTCTTTTGTAGCCAAACTGGGCTACTTGGGTCTCATGACCAAACACACTCCCATTTCTTGTGGCATCCTTCTTTCATACTGTGGTGTGAGCAGTGAGTTCCTCACTGTCTTACCACCCAAGAACTCTTGCCACTAGGACTGTGTCCTTTTCTTTGCTCCTCTGGACCAGAGAGAAAAAAAGGACAGGATCTAAAAATGCTACCATGTCCTGCCAATCTTTGGTACATAGGTGGGAAAAAAAATAATGAGGGGTTGTTTTTTGTTTGTTTGTTTATTTGGCCTTTTTGTGTGTGTATCTGCACACCTTATGCATACCTGTTTTTTTCTGGGGTGCATTCTCAAAGGCTTGAAGTGACATTTGGACTTACATTCACCTTGAAAGCCACTGGGAGCTGACTGAGCATGTATTTTCTGCAGCTGTCTAAGAAAAAGCCAGCTTTTATTATTTTGTCTTAATTAAATGTGCTAAGTGTGATGCACTAGGTATAGCCTGTACCTCATTCATGTTTCCCAACAGGTTCCCGTATGTGCAGAACTACACAGAACATACAGAGGCCCCAAAGTCTTCTGCTCTGACTGGTACCAGAGAGGCTCAATACTCGGGGCTTTTGGCCTCCTCTGGCTCTTGTTCATGCTTGTTTTAAGATTTTTAGGCCACTGACGTGCCCAGAATTAGCTGCAGGGTAGAAAAACCCTAACAATTCATATTTGATAAATTGCAGTTTTCTTATGATGTGGAGTATCTTCTAGTGCAATGAAATACCTCTCTTATTGGTCTACTAGTCATTAAATAATTCCTCCAACTCAGTTTATGTCTTTCTGTTGCCAACTTGGAGACTTATATTGCTTTCTGAGTTAAATCATTGGCTCCTAATGATCCAACTGAATTTTTATGTCCAACCTATCCCCCAGGAGACTTTTATACACGTTGCAATGATACTGGTTTGCTTGGGCCCTGGCAGTTAAGTGTTCTAGCACCTCCTTTTACAGCCCTGGATACATTTCTGAGAAAGCAAGCGCTTAGACTATTTATGAGAAATCAGAATAGCAGTTGTGCTAAGACTGCAAACACAAAGCACATGCTGAGCTCTATTTAGATGCTCCAAGCTTTACCTGAAATGAAAATTCCTCCCTGTACTCTCCATTTCCTTTGTCATTACTATTGCTGAATTAGTGATGCCATTATTGCAATCAGCATGAGTGAAGGTACTGGGAGTTTGGCACTGGAGAGGTGTCTTGGCATGAGGGAGCCTGGAGGGTTTCTGACCATGTACCTTCATCTCTCAGGTTCTTTGGGGTGTCTCACACAACCTTCTTGTTATGCTATATGCTGCATTAAGTAGACTAAAACAACCAAAAGAGTGCTCTAGGTAGTTTAATTTTTGAAAAACACGGCATTTCTGGACTATCAGGAAAAGAAATGTAACATAAATGGAAAAAAAATCCCCATGTGGTTTGAATATTTTCAGAACAAAAGATTGTTCCATTGTGTTTCAAAATATTTTGGTTTCAGCTTAAGGTTTCATTTGTTTAGTTTTTAATTTAAAAAGTAAACAAGGCAAGTTTGGGATGAAGCACAGTATTTTCTTACTTTTTACATTAACTGTTGAGGAGAAATATTTTTAGTGCAAAACTAATGGGGATTTTTTAGGATCAGCATCTTTCTACACATGCTTGCACATACCAACATATTCAGAGGTTTCCAGTTCAGTTACTCAATCAAAAAAATCAATTACTAGCTGAGCCCTTGCTAGGAGGCAAACTAGTTGAGGTGAGGGCAGCTTTCACAGCTTTGCTTGTTTCTTTCTCTTCTTGCTCAGATTCTGGCTTCCACCTCAGGGCCAGGTACCTGCTGTGGGAGGCACTACAGGGTATCTTCTCTTTCTGGCAGGGAGACCATTGTTCTGCATCTGAATTGCTTATCAGGCTTTCTTCTCCCCGTTGTTCCCTCTGAAAACAGCTTGGAGGTTGTGCATTCATCTCTCCTGCCACGAAGCATTCAAGGATAAGGCATCTCCATGCCCTACTTGCAAGGTGTCACTGCAGATGTTTTGGGGCAGGTGACCCAAGTACATCCTTCCTTTCTGCCTCTGGAGGGCTGGGTATCAAGGAGCTGAGAACAGACATCCAGTCAGGCAGCTGAGGTGTGGTGGGTTGGATGTCCCTATGCTGCTTATTAATGGAGTTGGGACAATGGCATTTCTCCCTGCTGTGTCAGTCCTTGATAGCCTGGTATATAGACTGGCTTTTTTTCTTTTTGTTTTTCAGTTTTACACCAAGACTCAAACTCCTGCATTCAGCTGGAAACATTTTTCCTGCAATCCAGGGTTATAAAACTGTACACTGTAGTCCAAAACAGGGAGATAATGTTGTGCCTCTTTCTGATTTCAGAGATCTCTGTTTCATTTTGAACATATTATGCTAAAAGAGATTTTTTTTTTTTAATTGTTACTTAAAATAATTGACATGGCTTCCTTCTTCTGAATGTTTTTCCTTTTTGAGCATTGAAACAGTTGTGTGAGACAAATCTCTCTTTTGGAGCTTGAATTCCTATGCAGCAATTCCATTCAGCTTGCCCATAATTTTGAAGACATACTGGGGTGTTGCACAGTAAGACTTAAACTAAGGAAGATGGCAGACTTTGAGGGAGCCATGTTTTGTTTCAGGACAGGAATGTGTGTGCTGTGTGCATGCAAACCAGTAGTAATTGGTGTTCTCTGCAGGCAGCAGGATTGAGATTTCTGTGAATAATTTAAATTTCTTTTTAAGACTCGTTATTTTCCCTTTCCTTGTGTTATAGTTTGCTGTCTTCATTTAGTTGGTGGAGTTCCTTGGTGTTTTGAGAAATGCTGTGTAAATAATAAGCTAACGATTCCTATTCATCAATTCTTGTTCATGCTGTTTGAGACCATTAGGCGGACACTGGGCCCCCTCCTACCCGTGTCAAATTGCTGTGTGATTTCTAAATAATGATTTTGTGTCATAGAACGTAGGTTAACAGAAACTCCTGGACTGAAAACATAATACTAATACTTAGTATTTGGTATTGTAAGCATATGTAATAAAAGGCTGTCTTATGTAGTGCAGTTTCTCTCATACTGGATCCGTAGATTTTAGATGATTTGCAATCACCATATTACAAGATCTAGGAAGAGATTTGTACAGCATCAGTGTCATGCTAGTTCCCATTAAAATCAAAGGGAGTTTTTCTGCTGGCTGCAATTAAAGCAGCTAGACAGCACTGAGCCACAGGGTTAGAGGTACATCCTTCCAACTACGGGTAGCTCAATCAAACCCCTTTGTACTCCTGTTTGTTTACTCATTGAATGGATACCACATGGGGGTATGTGGAATCCCCCCCACCAGGGGAAAGAACAAAGCAAGTCAAGTTGATAATCTCCTGTCACTCTTTGCTGTGGCATAGCAGTTTTCTATTTACTGGCATGTTTTGGGATGAGAAGTTATGCATTGCAAAATATCCTTTTAACTATATCACAATTTATTAGGTTGAGACCCTACGTCATAATTTAATAATTCTAATCCAGAAACTGCCAAAGGAATCTACTCTGAGGCTTGCAGCTATATTTCCCCATCCAGACTGGAGGAAGGTTTCAACCTGAGTACGTGCAGTAGGTTTCATTCCTCTGATTATTCAGATAGCTACAGGTAAATTTTCAGGCTTAGTGGGGAGAGAAGAAATTGCCGCACAGGGAAAAACTTGAAAAAAATAGTGTTTAGGCTCTCTCTTGGAAATTGCAAACCTTAAATTGTGGGCCCAGAAGGAGCATTTCGGTGAAAAAGAGATTGCTAAACTATGAACCCTCCAGTTTGAAAATGGTTTAAGATGACTTCTGCACATGCAGTTTCATGCAGGAAGCTGTAGGTGACAAACAAGGTCTATTCCCTTCTGAAAATTGTGAGCCACACCATTTCCTCGAAGCACTGGTATCATTTTGTTGTCACTGTCAGATCCAGCCTCCAGTAACTGGCCAGATGTACTGTCATCCAGGAGGTGGAGGGGACATGTTGGCACCGACTGGTTTCTCCAACTCAGACTAAAGGAACTAAAGCAGACTAGATTGGTTTCAAAAAGAAATAAATGTTTCTCGGGGCAACCCATGATACCTTACCAGCTGCTACCCGCATCACAGCACGTGTCCATCTGCTCCTGTAAGGCCTATACAGTACAAGACCATCCTTGCTAAAATGATTCATTGAGAGACTGGTACCACGAGTAGACATGGGCCTGCCTGCTCCCTGCCTTCCAGCAAACCTGGAGAAACACTGGAAACACAGCAGGGCCACAGAGTGCTGTGAAAGCAGAAGGTGACAGGTCTGTTGAAGGGTGTAGCCAGGATGAGGGAAGGCAAGTGTCTGTTCTGAACAGCAGCAGGTTCCTGAGCCACACAGTTTCCCAAAGATATGGGGTTCAGGTGGCTGGACAGGCTGTCTGACTCCCTGCTCCCTCAGCAGCGTTTGAATTTGCTTGCCGCTTAGAACCAAAGTTAGCTGAAGGGCAGGGATTGGAAAATGAAATGTTCCTGAAACATGACTGAGAGCTCGTGATGTGGTGGAGGAGAATGACATCCAAATTGATGTCTCCACAGTGGAAAAGAGGGCAGCAGGAGCCCAGCTACTTTAATTAGGCACTGGAGGATCTGGATGGGAGCACGCTGCAGGAAAGGCTGGGAAGTTCACAGACTACTTGTTATTAGGAGGGCAGCCTGCAGGGGCTCAGGGCTTGCTGCTGAAGTTTGTTTATAATGCAGCACATTCTCCCAGTCTGCTGTAAAGGAAGCCTGGCTGGGGCTTAGAAATCAGATTTAACTCTTTGCTGGGTCCAGTTCAACCTTAAAACACATGGCAAAGCTGAGTCTCTGTTTTTCTCCTAACCTTGCCTGCTTGCTCTTGTAGCTCTTCCCTGTCTCTGACCTGAGAACTGTTTCCTGTGAGTGTTGTGGGTCACATGCTCTCCTGTGAATACGATTGGATTTTTCAAGCTGTCTTGTCAGAACAAAAGAGCTTCTTTTTCTCAGGAGATTTATGATCCCCAACCTGATGGGGAGAGATAGGGCAGCAAAATCTCCCTATAGGTAAAAGATCCTGCCTCCATGAGGTTTTAGAGCTATTTATTTTATTTTTATTTGAATATAAATATAAAAAGGATTTGGAAGTACAGAGGGTAATCAATCATGAAGTCTCCTGTGATCCTTTTGGGTGAAACAAAATTAATTTTAATCTCTCAATGTTTGTACGAGAGGGAGCAGTAGTATTTATTTGGCAGGTGTGTGGGCACGCTCTCTCTGAAGCACGCAGTAAAACAAAGCATAACAAATCTGTATTTACAAATCTGAGGAAGCCTGCACTGCAGTCAACATATTAAAGTTCTTTCAGCAGCTTGAGAGATGATTTGCATTGAGCGCCTTAGCCCAGGTTTACTGAGACAGAGGAAGGTGTTGACACAATATGTGTTTGAAACATTGCTTACATTTTCTCACATGAAACTTCAGCTGTTTCTTCGAAGTTTCCATGTGCTGAGATGAAGTAAGAAATGCTTAAAAAAATTCCTTGTCAGATGCCTCTCTAGATAGGAGAAAATATAAGAAAACAAGTACAAAAATGCAGAGGAATTATTTCCACCCATTAAAATCTTGAGTTTGCACTCTCTAATTCACAAATTTAGCTAGAGGGAGAAGATCAATATCAGAATTCTGCTAGAAGCATTAGTTGTTGTATGCTTGGGAGAAATCAGGAGCTGGACTTCTAAGTGCTCTTTATTTGGTGAAGGTTATACTGTTTAAGACTTGGAGAATGCTGCTTAGCAGAAAGAGGTAATTGGAAAGCAGAAGTAAAAGCCACTGCTCCAGCAGCATGGAAAAGCGTAAAACCATTGCCATGTGCATCAGGCTGCAAAATGAGGAAACCCATCTGGGAAATAATGGTTCAGAAAATCTCTGTGTTAAGGGATAATGGAAGGGCTGCACCACCCTCTTGTTGGTCCTGAGGAGGTCAATGGAAAGATAGGTGAAAGGGGGGAAGCAGCTTAAAGACCTTGAGAATTCCCTTTGCAGGCAGGGGAAAACAGGAAGAAAGCAAACATTCCCCTTAGGTAGAGGACAGCTTTTCTTTCTCTCCTTCTTAGCTGCTTTTTTTTTTTTCCCCTGGAATCTTTCCATGTAAACTTTGAATTGAGGTTGGCTCTTTTCCTTAAGATGTGCATCAGCTCCTGTAGAGCTGAGGGTTTGGTAAAGGCACTGAAGATCTCTGTTATTCACTGGGCCAGATGTGATGTGCACATTCTTTCAAACTATCACTGTTTCAGGTGAAGAAGCCTAGGAAAAAACTCCACAGAAATAATGCAGATTGTGGCTCCTGCTCATTTTAACTAGCACTGTTGGCTTCCTGAGACTTGGCAATTCTGACAACTCCAGTTTTCTTCCAGCAGAGGAATGTCCACCTAAATCATGATTCAATTTGCTTGCAGGAAGGATGGCACTGACATACACCAGGACTAAAAGAAGACAGTGGTGGTGTTTTGTCCCTTCCACACCCCAAGATAGATCCTAAATAGACAGTTTGAAGAGCTAAAATCAAGTGGGCTTGATCAAGTGGGAGAGATGATGGTGAGGGGATCCTCTAGTCTGAGAAAGCAGGTAGAAGGGATGTCAGCAAGAACGCTGGCTCTATATGCTCCCTGTTGTGCTAATCTCCAAAAGAGCTAGGAGGCTGCAAAGCAGGCTGGGTTAGGCTCCCCGCAGCTCCTGTTGTCCAACAAATCAGTCCTAATGGAGCACGAGGACAGAAAGTTGTCTTAGGAGTAGAGGCTTGCTCCTGGAGAGAAGAAGAAGATTTACAGACAGGTTCACAGCTTGAAAAGTTGTTGGCTTTTTGCCATCCTTCCATACACTTGCTGATGAAGCCAGAACAAAGCAAATGAAATTAAATCTCATTAGGGTCCTGCTGCTTTTAACTAACCCAGTAGTTATGCCACTCAGGGATTTTTTTTTTTTTNNNNCCCGTATTGTTTGCCCCCCGGGGTTTTTTTTTTTTTTTTTTTTTTTTTTTTTTTTTTTTTGGTTGGTGGTTTTTTTTTTTTCTCTGAAGTGTACCAGCCCCACCAAAGGAAAGCCAGAAAGCCACCTGGCCTCCGAGGCTATGTTCAGATGTAGGTCCCTAAACTAGCCCTTTCTAGCAAGAACAATGCTAGCTGTTGTAAGGGGAGCGATTCCTTTCTCCACACTCAGCACCAGAGCATGTGGTAAGTGACAGCAGAGCTGATGGGAGAATGCTGTCCTTGCTACTAATCAGAGGAATCTTGCTCTTGATTTGTATCTCTCTTGTGTTAATCAGAGGAAACACGATATGGAAAAAGATTTGGGTGGTTGTTTCACATCCTTATGTTCATTTCCCACCATTCGTAAGGCTTCTTCATTGTATGAAAAAAGTAAATAATGCTTATATTTTCTCCCAGTGAAAAACAGGATTGCCCTGGTGTCACTGAGGTTTCCCAAGTCTAAATAGATTTTTTTGGGGAAGGAAAGACAAGCAAGTTCAGTGACTTTTGAGAGCTCCTCCATCTAGACAGTTTTTTAAATAAGGTCTTTGTATGTGTCAGAGTTCACAAGACCTAATTTGCTCTTTTGATCCTTTAGCTTTTCAAGTACCCTACAAGAAAAGCTATGTGAAAGCTATTGAGTACCACCTTGTGTGGCTTAATTTGTTTTATTTCGGTCTAAATTTAAATCATTGCAGGTGTGGATGTCCCTTTAACTCTGGTCCCATCTCTTGCTGTGAATCCCATGCAAATGTTTCTGTGGTAGAAATCTTTTCTTTTTAGTGCTTTGGCTACATGGGTGATAAAACAGATACAAAATGTGGTACTATCTATAAGTCCGGCCCAGGTCTACCTCATTTGAGTTTGAGTGACTTAAAAATGCTAAAAAAGTGATTATTCCCAGGTTCCCCTTGTTCCAATGACATTTACAGCTGTTGTGGTTCCTTTTGAGCACTGCATTTTTGTCAGGGTCAGTTCTATTTCTTTTTGCATTGCACAGCTTTAAATTGCACTATCATGGGTGGCAGCTGGGCCTGATTCAGCCCCAGGGGAATGTAAATAAACCCCAATAGTTCTACAGTGTAAAAACTGTGTTAACGTTTTTCACAAATAGTTCAGAGGAAAATCATGCTTATTTGTCACAGTGCAGAGATACCTGTACAAGTTTACAGGTGTTCTTCTGCAGCAAAGGTGCTTCTTTCAGAAGAACACCTGTAATACCTGCCCTAATTCAGTTTTCACGTCCTCTTGTGTTGGAGCAGAGTGTGCAAGTCACCTAAGAGCCACCCCAGCAAGTGTGGCACCTATTCTAGGCTCGGTGTTCAGCAGAGATTACTGAACCTGGCAAGCCTATCTCCAGAGAGATTCTGGGCAGAAGGTTTGCAAGATGGGTCAGATTACTCTCTGACAACATTAGTAGGTAGGATGGGATCCATCCTCCCAAATCTTTGATTTACTAGCTGTCCCGGTGTAGGCAAATGGGTTTAGGTTCAGGTATAGACTCTTATCGAAAAAAAAAATTCTATTTTGTGAAGAAGGTTGAGATTATTTCATGACCTGCCACTGTAGACTTGAATACAAATATTCAGTTTGCCTGAGGATCTTGTAGGATTTGACTTTCAAAGAAAACTTTCTGTAGAATAAACAGGCTTTCATATTTGCTTTTTTGAGGGGTTGTCCCCTCATTTTCTCAGTCAGAGGTAAGTGGGTTGTCCTGATGCACCAGGAAACGACCTCTGAGAGGAACACAAGCCTTAAAATACAGATTCTCTCCCTGTACAGAAAGAAAAATATAATCCAGAACTAATCGCTAAAACAAGAGCCGACTGTGCTTCTGAATCTGATTGCGCCCCAGGCTGAGGGGGGCAGTGGAAAGCTGTGGATTGTATTTACAAGGATCCGCTAGAGTGGAAGCAGTGGGAATGTGACAGAGTCAGGAGCTCAAAACTGCGGGACCTGAAGCTTTAATCAGCCCTAAGGCTGTGTGCAGAATTCCCTGTTTCTTGTAGATCCCATTAGAGCTTCCCAGTTCAGGTACTGAGTACAGGGGTATTCCATGAGTCCAAGTGGCAGAAGCTGCCTGCTTTCTCCTCTATGCTCTTACTGTGGGGAGATTTTTGCTGGTAAATTTTAGCACTCAGGTGATGCCCACCATGTGTGCTCTCTAGTTGCACACACAGCTCCTGTGCTTGCAGGTCCCACATGTCAAGGAGCTGCTCCATAGCATCCCTGGGCTGCCTCCTAGCACTGTGAGCCTTTCCCTGATGTGGGAGGTAAGAGCAGATGCCAACTCTTTGGAGAGCAGAGAGTTAGATGCAAATTCAGCCAACAGCCCTGACAAAACTGTAGAACAGCATAATTATAACAAAGTTTTAAAATATTCCTGTATCACTTGGATGAATTTTTTCATTTTCCACTCTGAGAATAACCTCTGATCTCCTGTGGAAATGCATCTAGCATTTAAATGGAATCTACGTGTTTCTCTTGGACATTCAATTTTGGCTAGAGCTTTCAAAAGAAAAATAAAAATCAGACAAAAGACACTTATTCTGTGATAATGGTTCTGTTTCAGTGGTGTCTTTTAATTATGCTAGCCGGCTGTGTAAACTTAATTGCATTAGAGGCTACTAATTATCTGATTAGGAAATGCTTGGCTGTAATAGCTTATTTTAATGAATTGACTATGGATGCATGTGATTTTTCTTTGTTACCTCAAATTGTTAAACTCCATAAGCTGTATTTGGTCTTTCTTTTAGCTTTTAATTTTAAATCTAATATGTGAAACATGAACACATTTTTTGCAATCTGGAACGGTTGCATATGTTTTGCTGCTTGTGCCTTCCTGTAAGTGATCACATCTCTGTTGTCATTCTTTTGCTGTGGTAGGTTTTGTGTGACTTTTTCTTCTTATTTTTTTTTGTCCCCTCCTTTCTCTTCACTGTATTTGTTTCTACTAAGTGACATGGGAGATTTTATTTAGAAGCTGAATTGTATCTAAGTTGTCTCAAGGAGGAGATATTGGGGTATTCTGCTTCTCTGAAGTATCTGAGACAGCACAAGGGTTGCCAGAAATTGCATGGGAAAAGAAGATGGTGTAGAGATAGTGTCTGCTGGCTAATGAATTTTGGAGGATCTGGTCCTTCAAATCATCTGCAGGACTGGATTGCTTGGATGAATGTGGGCTATCGCATCCATCCTAGAGGTCATGGCCAAGTGATACTATTGGAATGAGAAGCAGAGATGTGAGCCTAATATCACATCACCAGCTGCTTATGCTCATTCTTAGGAAGGCACTGAATTATAAATCTGTAAGTAGAGTTGTGGCCAGGAACATTTTTGAGCAACTCTCCAAGATAAAACAAGGCATTTGTTCACTTGGTTTCAATTGGTTTTCAAGGAGTGATGTCTTAAAACATTTCTTGCCCTTTTGAGCACTTTCTGAATGTCAGGGGGATTCTGGAGTCCTTGCAGAAATTATTATAAAGGAGATGAGATGAAATGGGAGAAATTTGAGGTGTTTCAAACTCCCCTATTCATTTAACCTTTCCAAAGTGGCATATGAGCCACCCATAAGTTTTTGAAGCTATGGAAAATGTAAAAATACTTTGGCATAGACTTTATTTAAGATAATTTCAGTCTTGATTTTCCTAGTTCTGGTAATGCTGAACAAAATATGCATTCTCAAAGTGAAATATAATTGTTTCATGTGGTAGATTTTTTGCCTCTGATTAGGAGCCAGAGTTGGTTTAAAACCTGACTGTCCTGCTCAGAAGTAGCAGCAAAGTAATGACAGCAACTGGAAAATCATCTTGCTGCTGAGAGAAATGTCTCTGGAGAGTTGCTGTTATTTATGTACTTAACCGTACCCAGATGTTTTGGTACCCGAGACAGGCTGATGTCTAGATCTCTTTGTAGGAAAATTTCCATTGGAGCTTCCCAGTTGTGGTTGAGTCTTGTTCCCATGCCCAACTCTTGCTTGGAGTCCTGTCTTCCTTTACTGCCTGCTTCCTCTTGGATGCATCCAAAGCGGGTTTTGGAATATTCTCAAGGAATAGAAGGCAGCCCTGCTTAATGGACAGGCGGAGAAGGCACAGATGCTATTGAATGAGACCCTCTCTCCCCTCTGCCCTCCTTCAGCCCTGTCTTCCCTTCTCAACAGACGTGCCCAGCACAGATAGACTCAATTCCTCTTTTTGGGTTTGTTTATTCCAAAATTAACCATTTCATTTACTCATCCTCTGTAGTATATAACTCTCAGGAGTTTGCTGATGAGGAAATGAAACTTCAGACCCCTTTAATCTGTTCCAAGAGTGAAGCAGGAACCTCTTGCTCTTCCTCACACCATTGTTACTGCAGAGCATTTATACCATGTGGGCTCACAGCAGCAGCCAGTAAGAAGATTTTTCTGTGCCCAGTAGTGCCGGAAGCCTTATGGTGTTGGGTGGTAGGAGAGGTGTTTAGGACTGGGTGAAATGCTGTGACATCAGTTCCCAGGATCTCTGTTTGATCACTGCCTGGCTTCCTTTGGTTCTGACTTACAGATTTTTCTTGGTTTTTGCTCTTGAAGTCAAATATAGATAATAAGTTTCTGGGCAATTTTTAAACGTGTCAGAGCTGCATATCTTGATGCTTGGGAAAAGGTGTGCAAGATGTATCTCCTCTCACCTGCTTTGCCTAGGATAGAAACACAAGCCTACAGACAGGCTCTGGTGGTGAAGGATTAGGGCAGCTATGAAAAGCATCGTTGTGACAGATGTATCAGGGTGGGGTTTGCCTTCAGCAGAAGGATCTCCAGACTCCTCCTGAGGTTCCCTGAGCACATGTGATGATCCCAGGCCTGGAGAGGGGCTGGTACAGCCCAGCAGTCCATGGAAGGGCATCAGTGCCCGCTCTAGCCTGGCTGCAGGAGGGGTTTTGCTGCATGAGCAGGGAGACCCGTGGACAGCAAGAACCAGAGGAGGGGAGAAGAAGGAGAAAGCCAAGAGACAGACATATACAGCTAGAAAGCAGGGGTTAAGATACCAGCTACTGTTCAGTCTTCTGTCACTCTCTGAAAGGCTTGTAGAGAGCAATTAGGAGCTGGAAAGCAAACCTCTGTCCTGCTGCACTCTCAGCTTTTGCTGCCAGGTGCTGCAAGTAAAAGCAGGCACTGCCACTTCATATTTAATTGCTGTTTGTTGAATAAGCCTTTGGCTTTTTTTCTTTTTCCTTATTGCCACCTCCAGAGTCTGCAGGTGGAAGAGCTAGAAGAAATAGCTTCAGGAACTCCTAAAATGACAGCCCTGCAGGGTTGGTGATAAGAATTAATCTCAGGCATATTTCCTTTTTCTTCTGCCTTTGGAGAGAGAGGGGAAATAAGGGAAAAGGTGTGTGAAGACAATCTGAGACAGTCTTCTGCTTTCTTTTTTTTTCCTAAAGGACAGGTGTAGCTATTAGCTATGCCTATGGGAGAATATAAATGGAGAGGGAAGCAATTACATTGTAGTTATTTCTTTTAGGGGAAAAAAAAGAGAAAAAGTTGTGGACTTTTGTGGTTTGAGCTTGAATATTTGTCAGGGGTCTGGTGCAATCTATAGTGCTAGATTATGCAGACTTTAAAAGAGTGTTTTTCTTACCAAAACAAAGCTTTCTTCAATGCTTTACCAAGATGGCACAAGATAAGCACATAATGACAACTAAGTATAGGCACTTGCCATGCTGAAGGTAGCCAGTAATCTTTAAGTTGCTAAATGTATTTGCATGGCTGTGTTGAATATTATTTCCATCTTCAGAGATGCAGTTGTTATTACTATTCCCCTCCCCAGTATCTGATAACATTAATGCCAAGATTAACTTTCTCTTTTCTTTCCTAACAAAAAAGAGATCGACGTAATAAAAAGTAAATTAGTACAGGCTACTAAATGGGAATAGCCATGTATAAATAACCAAAGCATTTCCTCTTAATTACAGTTTTGATGCTTGCCTTGAAATTTTCTGGTTTTCCTTCTAATAGATTAAAAATCTGACAGTGATGGGCTGGGGAAGAACCTTAGGAGATCTACTGCTACTTTTCATTAATTTAGTACCTGATTTTTTCAGTGTAAGATTTTCAGAGTTTAAAGATTCAGGAACTTCATTACTATGGAGCCTGTGATATCTCACCTCCCACGCTGATGCAGTGTAGGTGTGAAACTTGTCTAAAAGGTGTTTGTGAAAGGGTAGCAATGGCCAGTGCAACAATGGTTAGTTTGGGAAGAAAAAAAATTATCCGCAGATGTTAAAAATATGATTAATCATGTAGAAGTAGATTGGAAATTTGCACGCTACGAAAATCACAGATCTAACTTGTTCCCAGAGGATATATTTAAGCACAGCTCCATTGACTTTAATAGAGTTACTTGACACTTCAGAGTCGTGTCAGCGAGAGGACAATCGAACCCAATTTCCTTAGAGTAAGCAAGCGCAGGGGAATTTCAATCAGCATTTTTTTCAGATTTTGGTTATGAAATTGAAGCTGCACATACCCATCTCAAACACAACTTTTTAAACTTATTTGTATTTCTTTTTGGCTTTGTGATGAAGAGCAATAAAAAGGAAAGATGTTTTGTGTTGAAATTGGTAAAATACAAGGTTTGCATACTTTTTTACTGGCTTTATGTTGATACACCAGCCTTTGCGATGGGGTGTGGTTGGCACAACCAGAAAATGAAGAGCCCAAAATTACAGTCTTGTGTTGGTAGCTGGTATGCACCTCAGGACAGAAGTTACAGGGGAGTTTGCGATCTTGCTCATGAGTGCAGGACAGTTGCTGGCATCCACCTTCTGTAAAATCACCCTGATCATTCTCTGGTTTCCCTTTCAGTGTCGCTGTGGGCAGCAACCACACTGCACTGCACTGGACTGCTCTTACTGTCACCCAGGCATGTTGTTTTAATTGCAGCCATCTGTCCTGCTGCTGCTGCTGCTGCTTACAGCGTGAAGATCCTTCAGGGTTTCCTTCAAATTTGATTTGAAATAGGTGTTTGTTATCTCACAGAATCATAAAATGGTTAGGGATGGAAGGGGACCTTAAACATCATGTAGTTCCAACCCTCCTGCCATGGGCAGGGAAAGATTCCACTAGACCAGGTTGCATAAAACCCCCTCCAGCCCCAAGCAATTTGAGTGCTGTTGTTGCTGAGGCTGAGACACTTCAGTTTGAGATGGCTCCAGAGGAGGGGGATGTCAGCCTTCCCACTCTGTTTAGCTGTTTGGTGTCATGCAGAGATGAATGCTGTCACGTGAGCATGGAAGATAACGTGTTTTCTGTGTGAACTGAACACAACAATTAGGCAGCAGGAGGAGGTCGAGCATCATGACTCTAAATCCTGTATTGTGAGGAAAATCTCCATAACCCTAGACATTTAACACAGCTGGAGCTCTATCTGCTCTAGCTCTGTTGGCATTGATCCTGATGTGTGAGAGGAGGAGGAGGGTCAGACTGATTATTGGTCTTTTGTGCCTTGGTCAATGTAAATTTCTGCCTCACTGAAATGTTTTGATAAATGGGAATCTTCTTTTAACTCCCTATGAGATAAATGCCTCTTCTGTGCCTGGCTTTTGTTTTACTGCACAACATCCAACTCCATGCTGCACTTTGAAATATTTTGAAGCCCAGTACAGTAAGCAAGGAACAGTTTTGTGCATATAAGACAAAAGAGAAGTCTTTGCTGAAGTTGCAACCAGCCTCAGTCCTATTTTGGTTAATTTTGGATGTGCACCAAGATGTCAGTTTATGACTTTGTGGATTTGATTTACTTTTAAAAATTTCCTTGTGGACATTTAAGTAAAGCAAAATTTCTATTTGATGAATTAGAAAATATTTTCTTAGCTCTAATTGATTTGTTTCAGAAAACAACCTAAAAAGCCTCAAACCAGCTGCACAACTAAGGTTAAATTCATAGTTTAATTTCTCCCCACTTGAAGTTGGGATGAAATTATGTTTGTAGTCATTTCAACAAGATCTCAAACCAGAAATCTTTTAAGAAAACAGAGCAGTTATGGCATGTGAGGTTTACATACATGACCATTAATTTAGCAGCACAAAGGGAACTTTTAAAGGTATAAAAAGGAAATAGGACTCTGTGATCTGTTTCCATAGTAGTAAAAAAATTGCCAGTGGAGTTCCAAAGGGTTTGTGCTGGGATCAGTGCTGATACTCGTTCATATTCATCTATTCATTCTCAATATATTCATAAATGAAATGGAAAAGCGGAGAATGTTATTAGGCACATGATTTAGTGCTATCAATAAACATTATTCACAATAGTAAAGATGAAGGCTGGCTGAAATTTATGGAAGGACCTTATGAGGCTCAGTGGCTGGGCAGTAGATGGGCAGATCAAATTAAACATAGATAAATGTTAAGTGATGCATGGAGGGGAAACAATCGTAGTTTCACATATTATATGATGGGTTCTGGACTGGCCATTAAGTTCCTGGGAAGCAGATCTGAGCTTATGGCAGAGTTCCCTGAACACAGCAGCTCAGAAGTCAAAAAGATGAGAGGCATTGGCATTATTAAAAGTAGAATAGAAAGGAAAACAAAATCATGGTACTGTACAAAGCTGTGGCTTGCATTTTGAAAACTTTGTGTGGTTCTGGTCCCTTCATCTCAAAAAGAACATGGCACAACTTGGAAAAGTTTCAGAGAATGGCCAGGGCATGATGAGGTGTTGGCAGTACGATGGTGGGTGACAACACTGAGTTGTATGGGAAAGGTGACAGGGCTCAAGTAAGTACAGTCTGCTTCACTGCAAGAACCTATGGTCCAGGTTCTAAAGACAGAAATATAACTTTCATGTGAGGTTTAATTATACCCTAGAAGCCTTTGTAACAGGATGTTACGAATACTAGAAGTGTCATGGTTTCTGTGGAAGACTGCATGAATTCATGCAGCAGACAAGTGGTTCCCCAGAGTCCTGGGGAGGTTTCTCCATGGGGGGAAGTACCAAATTGACTGATCTGTTCTTACTCTTTTACCTAGGCATCTGCTTTTGGTAGTTGTGAGAGAATACTGGCTCAGACAGACCTTTGGCCTGACCCAGTGTGTTACATTTATCTTCTGAGCAGATGGGCTGCATAGTCTCTCTGATGCTTATAAACAAATCCTTATAAATTCCTGCTGCTCCAGAAACTGAGGGCAAGAAAGAGAATATTATCAACCTTCTCCCCAGATTGGAGAGATTTCATGTATATACTCTTCAGTGGATATCATATCCTGGGTTGCATCAAAAGCAGCGTCGCCAGCAGGGTGAGGAAGGGGATTCTTCGCCTCTATCCCACCTGGAGTGCTGCATCCGACTCTGGGGTACTCAGTACAAGAAAGATGTGACCTCTTGGAGCAGGCCCAGAGCAGGGCCACAAAAGTGGTCACAGGGCTAGAGCACCTCTCCTCTGCAGACAGGCTGAGAGTTATGGTTGTTCAGCCTGGAGAAGAGAAGGCTCTGGGGACACCTCATAGCAGCCTTCCAGTATCTAAAGGGGGCTTGTAAGAAAAATGGAGACAAACTTTTAAGTAGAACCTCTTGCAATAAGACATGGGGTAATATTGTAGACTAGAAGAAGGTAGATTTAGATTAGATATAAGGAAGTATTTTTTTATGATGTGTGTGATAAAACACAGGAACAGGTTGCTCAGAGAGACTGTAGATGCCTCATCCCTCAAAGCATTCAAGGTCAGGCAGTATAGGTCTCTGAACAAACAGATCTGGTTGAAGATGTCCCTGCTTACTGCAGGTGAGTTGGACTAGATGACCTTTAACGGTCCCTTTCCAACCCACACCATTTCATGGTTTTATGAAAAAAAATTTCCATCTTCTTGGTCCCTCTGCTGTCCTCCCCAAAAGATAACTGAATCATTTAAAGGTTTCTAGAAAAATTTGAACTCTGCTGTGCTGATAAAGATGTAGATAAACTGGCAAGAGCTCTCATAGCCGACAGCACACAGACTTGGGCACGAGCCCACGGTGCTCTTCTTTCTCAGTTGGGTTACTCTGGGTGTTTCTCCAGGGCTATCTTCTGTCTGCCATAACAGGCATGTGTTTGATCTCCTCCCTGTACAGGGTAACGTTCACGCCACACTGGGAAGCTGAAATCAAGTCAAAGTATAGGTAAAAATCCTATAGGAAATAATTCTGAAGGTGCNACCTGGCATGTAACCTGTCCGTGGTTATGTGTTTCTACGCTAACACACGGCTCTTACACATCTTTATACGCACGTAGGTGTTTTAGCCATGGACTTTCAGTCCCAAACATTCCTCATGTGGTGAGGCAAGATTATCAGGGGATGCAACATCACTAGCAACTAGCATTCTTTGAAATCCATCTATGTTTTGTCCTTGCGTTTTTGGAAAAAAATCCCATCTACCTCTGACCTTTTGCTTTTGAAAATAATCAGTAAATCACCGTGGTGTTTTAGCCTCTCTTGGAAGGTCGTGTTTAATTGTGTATATCATTTGTACATGGCTGTGATCTTGTTATCCCTGAATCTGCAGAAGTCTCTGCAGAGACCTGAATAGATATTTTACGTGTTGATGCAGAGGAAAAAAATGTCCAGGGAAGCTTCTTATCTCCTCTGGCAGTGACTGTAGGAAGCCAGAATCCAGGAGGTAGTAGGGAGGACAAAGGGCAGCCTTATATTTTTAATGAGATTTAGCACAAATGATAGGGAATTGTTAGATTTTAATTTATAGTCCTTTAACAAAAATCTTTAACATCAGAATTGTGATGTTCATTCAGAGAATCTTATGGGAAAATTTAAATGAAATTCTGTCTTTGATTTCTTTTTGTTTATGACAAAGCATCTAAAACACCAGAGTCTGGGAAGAAAATTTCTTCCTGCTGTCCAGGTTGGCTTTATCTGGATAATAGGTCAAAGCAGAGGCCTTCAGGGGCAGCTTGAAATATATTTTAGATTTGGAATGCACAGCAAAAACCCTCCTTTAGCTGTGTTGTCTCTGCATACTTTGATGCCATTATGACAACCTTCCTATCTGATTTTGTCTATGATTACATCAAAATTGCCCTCCTGGTAAAGTGCACTATAAACTTTAATTGAATTCTGCTAAGTTTACCACACTCTCACAGGCAGGAGGAGGCTGTAATGAATTTTTGTGTGCAATGTAGTTATTTCTGTTTTCTGAATGCATTTGAAAAGTGCAGATGTTAACAGAAAGGACAGAATAACAGAAGCTGCCCACATTGTGGACTCCTATTAGGACACTTGCATATAAATCATATCCTCAAATATGGTGCCTTTAGACATGACATTTTAAAAAGTTCAGGTACCTTCTGGCCCTGCCAAAACCCATGTACCACTATAAAACAATAAGAAAATATGTGAGCACTGCCAGAAACCTTTGTCCCTGTGGATCCTCCCTGGTTCAAAGACACATACGTAATCCAGAAAACAGAAAATGCCACAAGCTACAAAAGAGGAAAAGTCAAATAAAAATATTTGCTGATCTGAGCAACCACAAACTTGGCAAGGTTTTTAACCTTGAGTGTGCAAGCAAGAGTGTGCAATGAAGGAAAACTAGCAGGTTTCTGTGAAACCAAGAGGGTGTGTTTCTGTTTGGCAGTAAAGCCAGTGCTTGAGAGTTGGTATTAGGTACCCCAGATCTTCCTCCCTAGGAGACTGCAACAGCTTCAGTGGCTTCCATGAAGGAAAGAATAGACCACACCCCAAAATGCTGATACATGAACCAAAGGCCACAGGACGCTGATCACCCACATGATGCCCAGAGAATTTTGTGGGTCCCTTTGTAGGAATTGCTGAAAACTGAAAGCTTTGTGTTTGGATGAATATCTTTTGAGGAGTCATGAATGTCAGAAGATTGTTGGAAGAAGCACCCTGCAGGCATCAAGAAAGCAGTGAAGAAAGATTCATGTGAGGAAAGAAGTCTCTGCAACTGCAGTACTGAATCACAGACAGAGTAGGACTGCTGAACTTCCCCTGGCTTCCTTAAAAATGGAGGTGCAGTTTGGCTGCCACACTAAACTCTGGAGAAGTCCAATGTTTGAAGTTTAACTGGTTACCAAAAATAAGGCAAATGTTGATTTCTTGCTTGAACTGGCAAACTGAAATGGATATCTGCCTATTGCAAGTAGACTTTTAACTCCTGAAAAGGAGACAAGATTTTCTTTCATATAAAGCAACAATGCTTCATTGTCAAATTCTTTGCAGAAAATAGTCTCATTTTTATTTATGATGTAGAATTTTAATAGGGTTTTTCAGGTAATGCCGATCTTCAGCAGCCCTCTGCTCTGGTCAGGGATCTCATCTGTTGAAATGCCCCTATTCAACTCATCAGAAACACACAGGCAGTTCAGAGTGTTTCTGGGGCTTTTTTCTAAATTTCATGTGTCAGTCATTATCAATTTGTGCTGTTTGTTCATATTATGATTTTTTAAGCAGAAAAAAGAAGATAAAGCAACTGCAGGAAGGATTTTCCTCTCCTTTGATTCTGAAATTCTCTTTTGATTCCTAAAACACAGCTGCTTAAGCTGCTGGGACTTTGTTCTGCTTATATTCAGTTGAGTAACAGACCAGCTGATTCCAGAAACCTCTACAATCTGCAGTTTCTCATTTAATAATGCAGAATAAACAGTTACTGATTTACATAATTTATGTTTCCCTTGTTTCCAGCGCAGTTTCCTGATTACATTAACAAAATCATGCTTTTACTTTCTCACCTTTGAAGTTCTTACTTTGAAAGCTGAGTATATCTGCTTTATTAATTCAGTGTAGGTGACATTAGGAACGGGCCATGGCCCACAGTGCACCAATTACAGGCAGATAAAACAGATTCTCATTAATATGAATATGTAATCAGTTTATTAAGGTAGGGTCTGTAGTCTGCATGGAAACAGGGCACCCTAGTGCAAATTGTTTTGTTTATTTAGAAAAAAAATCCCAGTCTTGGAGAAAAAGTCAACTAATAACTAGTCAACTGAAGGAGACAAAAAACAGAAAGGGAAATGGATGGGGGAGAGAACACGTACCTGTCATTAGTGGAGTTCTGATAATAGCTGAGACCTCCTCAGTGCAACGCACCTTCTCCAGACCAATCTTCCCTTTCATTCCCTTCTTTGTTAAATCAAAGGTCTAACTAATTTTTCTATGCAATTTCAGTCCCCATATTGCAAAACTGGCTTTAAATTTTCCAATTTAAAAATTGGAATTCTCTTTCCTAAGAGAAGGTTTAAGGTGGCATTTTGATTTTTTTGCCTAAATTTTATTTCCTCTTGTTTTGCCTGTTGACTTGGGGGATTTTGTTCTACACTGTTTGGGTCCTACAAAACAGCTGACTGATGTGGCCAGCAACTTGATCTTCTTACCTTCTCTGCATCTTACATAGTGCTCCTCAGAGTGACCGTGCTCTAGTGTGACTTGCTACATGTTATTACCTGTCTCTTTCCAGGAGTCCTCTGGGGGCTAAAGGTTTAAATTCAACCTTTCTCCTGATGCATTTTAAATTTATTTATGCACCTGTGAGAACAATGTCCCAACAAATTATGGACTGCCTTTTGAGTTTTGCAACCACTTCTGTTTTCATTTGGTGATTAATTTCCCTCAAAATGAGGAGCTGAGTGTCCCGTTTGGGTACCATTGTGTCCACGTTGAGGATTAAAGTCTCTGCCTAAAGACATTTGAAAGTGTGAGTTGATGAAATGTAACTGATATAGCCAAGTGGAACAACTGAGTATGTGTTGAAGATAGTTGAATCTTGATTCTGACAGGACATGAATGGAGTTGAGGACAGTGATAACATGATTTGCCTTTCCAAATCTGCAGTATTAAGGAAGGTTAAATATGCTAAAAACAGTAGGGCAGATGTCCTGCAGGTTGCTTAATAAAAGCTGGTCTCAGATATCCATATTTAATGATTCTATATTCAGAATGTACAAGCTTGCAACAGGGAAGACAAATGTTTTCTCTGCAGTCATCTCTACTTTTTTCTTCATACCATGTGTTAGAGGCTATCCTCATAAATCTTAAAGGATGTGCAGATTATCTAGCCCTGATTATCTTTCTTGGAGGTACTATGGTCTTTCTCCTGGATGTACAACCCTGGGTAGCAATTACTTATTTTACACCAGCCATTAGAGGTGGATACTGATACAGAGAAGAGAATTGGGTGCTTCAGCTGGAAATGAGCAAAGCTGTACATTTTTGCCTTCTCTATCCTGCCTAGAAAGGTAGAGAGGGGATATTACCCAGCGAAAAGGCAGGCAAAACTTGGAAGTACTGGTACCTCAATATTTTGATATGTCTACCTTGGACCATGTTCTATCCTGCTTTTTGGAAATATTGGAGCTCATTTCTTGTCTTCCCAAATGTGTATGCTCAAACAGCTGCTTGTGTGTTGTGCTGCAGAGGGAGATTCACACCTGTTGGTTTAATGCAACTAGTTTAGTTTTTTTGTGCACAAACTAGGTTTTCTTCATTGACTGTAAGGGAACTTTGGTAAACACTCTGTGTTGTTTTTCTGTGATTTCTGTGAAATCTTCCTTCACTGATTGTGTAGGAAGCTCAGGGAGTCTAAATATGCTGGTTTAGGTGTGGAATGCTTATCAGTGTTTATAGTGTGTCCCCCTTCCTTCTGGCATAGAATAATCTATTATTGGGAGGCTCAGGTGAAGAGAGCCTCTATAATCTATGCAGTGCTGAAGTGTCCTTAAATTTATGCCCAGGTGTTGTTCTGAACAGTCATGTACTTCTCTTTGTATTCTGTACGTGTTCCTTCCCAAGTCTTACACATTAACACTCTCCAATGCTGTATTAAGCAACCTATCTAACATCTCTCACTGCTCATCCTTTCCTTCAGCAGAATTTTACTTACAGGTTGCTTATTTGAAACATTTTTGTCCCTTCTAAAGGAACAGAATGGATAAGGGTTTTATAGAAGGACCACGGTCAGTCTCCAGCCAGACAGAGTCCCCTTGTTTGAGGCTTGTCCAAATAAACCAGCCATCTCAAGGGCATTTTGACAGTTCAGGTTCCATGCAGGGGATGGTGTTTCAGGGTAGTGAATCAGCAGGAAAGCAAGGAATTAAAACTTCCAGCCTAGCAAAAGCTTCACTACCCTTTATCTGTCTCATCAACCAGCAAAATAGCTGTGCTACCAATGCTCCAAATGTAGCATTGTCTTTCTAATAGCTGAGAAAATACCTTTCCCTGTATCCTTGTTGATTCCCCTGTCAGGTGGAGTTTGCTTTACTGGCTTGCACTTTCCACTGTGAACTTGCCATGGTGCTAATTTCCATCAGCTGTTCTAATGAGCTTGCTTTCATTAAAGAAACAAACAAGCAAAAAACAACCAGAGAAAATCTCACACCCCCCAAATTTGGGCAGCTGCTGTTGCAAGGCCCTGAGACTAAAATTGTCCTGGCGGAGCATTTGTGTTCTCTTTAAAATAAAACCCAAACCCAAGCAAGCAACCAGGCAGCTGTGTCAGCTGCTTACCTGTACCTCACACCTTGCTGCATGCATGAGCACTGTCAGCCTAACTTTCATCAGAAGATCACAGTCTGTCTTTTCTAACATAGGAGTGGTCAGCCTTGAGTTCTCTTCAGTGGGGGAATTAAAAAACATGTCTGAGCCTGAAGGGTGAGTTCAAACTGTCTGTTGTTGAAAGGTCTGTGTCATAACACTGATTTGCATGGCTCCTAGATTTCCTAGCCCCTAAGAAATTCAGTCGTGAAAAAGATATAAAAGGCATAAAAATATATGTTTTTCTTCTAATTTTCTGCTTGCTGACATGTAGTATGTAAGCAGAGGGAACTGTTTTGATGCCAAAATCATGAAGAGAAAATACCTAAATTTGTGTCATTTAAGTGCTGGAGCAGGTGTTTTTTCTCTTGTAAGGTCAGCTTTTGAGGCTAAAAAGAAAAGAATGCTGTAAAAATTATGTAGATTACAAAACACTTAGTGATTAATAGGAAAAAAGTTATTGTGAAATACAAATCTGTCTTACAGAGTTGCAGACTGTGTTTCATCCTTAGGTTTCAGTAAGATCTCCAAATAAAGTTAAGATTGAAGAAAATTCTGACAGTGGAAATACAATTTGTTGGACTCTGTTGATTTCTGTCTATCCTGTGGCTGTATATGGCTTTTGATGTATTTTCAGCTTTGAATTGGTTTCTCCTTTCTTACTACCACATACCACAGGGTATAAACCTGGATGAGCAGAGTTAAGAAGCAGTATTAGGAACAAAGGCTCTCTGCCAGGTATCATGCTAGAAACAGGAAAATTGGAGTAATTCATGTCTAAAACAAAACCAAAAAAAATTAAAAATCAGCTAAGGACAATATTTTACTATAGAGAAAATATGAATCACTTTAAAGCTCGTGAATTAGCCTTTGTGGTAACATCTTTAAGGCTTTATTTGCAAGTAGGAGGCTACAAATTAGGTTACACAAAAATAAAACTCCCTCCCCTTGCCATGATTCTCAAATATCATATGGGCTATCTCACCCAGGTTCCCATGGAACTCTTGTCTCAATGCAAATGCTGAAAGTTTACATGATTATAAAATAAACAACTGGAGAAATATATGAGGTTAATATATGCACCTCTGACTCGGGAAGTCTGAGTCCTGTGAGACTGAGAGCACATTCTGAGGAATGTGGCTTGGGAAGAGCGTGAGCCATATCCAAGTTAAACTTGAGGGAAAGCGATGCATCCAGAAGTGACTGTAACAGTGCGGTGTTAGTGCTCTCCAGCTGGCCTCCAACGGGTCATGCTGTCTGGGAACCTGTTCTCTCTTTCCCTCAGCTCTGAGATGCTGAACAAATTTAAATTCACTTGTGTTTTCTGTTTTACTTTTAGTGCTTAGTCCTTGAGTCTTGCATTCTGCAGAAAGTGTTTCCTTCTTCTCTGGGTAGCTCAGAGTAGTTCTTGTGCTCACAGAAGCATCTCCATTCTGATTATTCGGGAGCTTTTATCTCTGCTGCAGAACAGATATTAAACCATTTCTTATCCAGGAGAATGGATTGATGGCCAGACAGGGAAACTGTGATAGCCCAAGGTTTATGTAAACACTGCAGCAATTCCCATCACCACACCAGCTCAGTGACAAAGTTTTACACAAACACTTCCAAGGAAGGAAGGAAGGCAGCCAGCATCAGCAAGCTTGTCTGCAGATTGGAGAAGCAGGTTTAGCTTCATGCTGAGGCAGTGCTCTCGTGTGAATGTGAGCAAGTCAGCCCGCCTGTGTTTTAATTCTTTCTGCAGCATCTTGCGGGTACAAGCAACAGTCCTGCAAGGAAAAAGCAGAAGAGACTACAGGGCGCTCCAGTACAGTGCTAATGAATCTGCAAGTGCCACAGGCAGTAATAGGCAATGCTACAAGGCTCTTCTGTTTCTACAATGGAGAGTACACTGACTGCTTCTATCTGTGTGTTCAGTACCTGCAGAGATGGCATTCTTTATTGAAATGACAGTGATTTCACTCAGTAGGTTTGGGGAAAAGATTGCCAGTTGCGTACACTGATGATAAATTAATACTGTTTTAGCCAGGTGGACTATTACACTAGTTAGGAGGTTCCACTGACAAGCCTGAAATTATTGGGTTTAGGGCAGCTGGTAGCAATCAAAAAAAAGGATTTTTTTGGTGTCTTGACAAAATGTGAACTCAGACTCTGATTTCAGAATATGCCTCACGTACTTTACTCCTTTTTATTTTGGGGACTTTTTATTTCTGAAAGATAGCTTTATATTTGGCATCCTTCCTGAACATACTATGCTGCCACACTACAAATGTGTGCACATGCTCTATTTTTAAACAGAGCTTTTAAGGCAGCTGCTGCTCTCACTGGTGTTTGCAGTGGAACACAGATGCCCAAGCCTTGCTGCGGCTGATGAAATAATACAGGCACAGCCTGTGCCTGCCCTACCCTTCAGTTATCATCTCAGCAGCCACAGTAACTTCCCTGCATCAGCCCACAGGGACTTTGTGTGGTAGGAGGGTGTAACTCTTTGATCTATGCTGCTTTTTCCTTAGAACCTCTGAATCCTACGCTTTATTAAACCCTCCTCATTTCAGAATGTTAAGGCTGTGTTCTGTGTTGTGGTTTCAAAGTTAGAGATTCACAGAAATTAGGACTGGAAGGAACAGGAAGAGTTCCTCTAATCTTTGCACTGATGCAGTGCAGGGCCAGCTAAATCTATTATCCTTCACAGCTGAAAAAGAATAGGGGAGCTTTATTGGAAAGTATAGACATAGATCTTGAGATCTGTAATTGCAAACTTTATCATGCTCCTGTCTTCTTAGAGCACTGCAGCCACAGCAGCACTATTGTGATGTTATTTGTGGCAGATGACTCTGAAGACCCCTTAGGTCTGGAGATGCCCAAAGCAATCTGTTCTGTTGCTTATCCAGAACACTCAGTGGAACTCGGCTCCTGGGGATATGGCACCTGCTGCTGCAACACTGACCTTTGCCAGCAGATACAGGGAGCTCATTTCGTGCTATTAAGGAAGGAAGATGATGCATTTTGGGTACCTCTCACATTTACAGACACTGATAAATACTGATAGCAGTAAATGTAGAAAGACATTTAACGCAAGGAGAGAAAACATCACTGTAAATCATCGAGGCTTTGCTGGTTTGAGTTAATCCTGTTCTCTTAGGTCAAGTGGGAATATGGGCTAGTGTGCGTGACTGTTGTATGCAAAAGAATCACAGACTTCACAAATAAGGTATTTTTTCCCAAACTGTGGATGCAGGGTTTTAATTTCACTCGAGGTCACCTTTTGTTTCAAATGACTTCTGTTTCCAGAAGAACTGTTCCAGAAGCGGGCTTATCTTTGATGAAATGTTTTGTCAATGTTGTGCTTGTAGAGATGGCTCTGATGATGTAGGTCAGAGCCATCCCCTCTGTTTTGCTATTCCACAGATTAATACAGTGTGCTGGGCACAGAATGTGCAGGGGCTGTGTATATCACCCTAATAGACAGTGTTTGCAAAAGTTATAATTCACAAAAGTAGTCACAGCAATGAATTAAGTGCTCTTGGCATTTGGGAAAGAAAGCCCATTTGAAATCCAGCTGCTTGCCAGCTGTGGATATTCATAGCAATTATTACATTGGTTGCTTTTTTCACTCCATCTTTTCATTTTAAAAGTGTAATGAATGATTTTATTGCCGTCTTAAAAGTCTATTTATAATCCATTCATCTTGTGATGAACATGTGTATCCGATTCTCGACCTCTCTTTAATACTCTACAAAGTAGTGTTGCTTAGTTTAAAGTTTTCCTGGCACAAATGTGAGACAATCACATTTCTTAACAGCTTGAGTGACCTTAACTTTCACTCCTGTACTACTAGAGTGTGAGTTTTAATCAGTATTTAATATATAACCAAGATTTTTTTCCCCCCTCTACATTTTAGTCATCCCTACCTTTCATTTCCCTTGGCTAGCAATATCTGGGGAATGACTAGGAATGCTTGGAGGCTTTGCAATGTGGGCAGAATCTTGTTAGTTCATTCTTTAAGGTACCCCTTGCAGTTTCTGATGCCTATGTGCACAAAGTAAGATGTCTGATGGCCATTTGGTCATGACACTGTTGTTTTAAACCTGCTTGCTCTGGCAGCTGCAACTGCAGTGACCACTTGACTGCAGCACCACATTTTTCAGCTTGTGTTCTCATCTGTTCTGCTGTGGCATTTTTTCTAACAGTGAATTAGCCCAGAGCTGGTGATGGAAGCAGTCATAGTCATTGCCATGCTGCTGGCAAGCCCGGAGCCTAGCTGAAGGACCAGCAGAGGCTAAATGTCTTAGGTGGACAAGGAGGGGCACATGGTTGTGGCATTGGGCATTAAAATTTCAGATCTTTTATGTCTTATCCTCATGTGATCTGTGATCACCCTTCTTAGGTGCTGTGTCCCAGCTCCACACTCAGAAACTGGGAGATTTGGGCATGTGCCATTGTTGTTCTAAGACGATCGGATTCTTGATGGGCTGTATCTGTATTTGTAATCCCATGCTCTTTTATGATGGTCCTGCTGTCCTCTAATTTTCAAAAAAAATTATTATTCTGTCAAGCCCCTCTGGATAAAAAAAAAAAAGGTCAGAGACACCTCTGTTCTGAGGCCTGGCAACCTCGATACAAGGCCCATGTTCTATTACTGGGTATGGTATTTCCTGAGCCACTGGGCAGCACTGGGTGGGCAGGGTGAGGAACACGGTGGAGCAGGAGAAGGATTTTTTTCTGTAAATCCTTCTTTGGAGGTGCATCCCTGATGTTGCTGCTTATATCAGCCTCCCATTCTGGGTGTCTGAAAGGAGGGTTAGAGCAATCCCTGTCCAGGCACAGCTGAACTGCAATACTTTGGAGGTGGCCCTTGCTCAAATAAAAACAAACTGGAGGCTGTGGGACCTGGCTGGTGGAAGATGATGCCTGAGAACACTGGCTCTGATTTTTAAAAGCTCCTTTTTCATAATTCCCTACCTAAGTAATAAGAGAATTGCATGCATACACAAGCAGTAATTGAAGGGGACAAGAGAAAAATAGAGCTAAATGATTTATGACAGGGAGGGTTTGAGGAACAGGAAAGGGATCTTAATCAGGAAGCCAGAAACATATCTGTGCCTTGTGTGAGGGCACACTTTTCTGAGGACAATGGGTAAGGTTGAATGCTGACCTGACAATTTGAACCTTTCTGTGCATTAGAAGATCTAGAAAAATATGGCATATATCCATTTTTGTTCTCTTGGCTCCCCAGTTTCCTTATATCTAGATGTGGACCTGTACAGTCTTTTCACATGTGGTCTGGTATTTTGGGGAAAGTTTTTTCCTGTCTTTGGTCTGCCTCATTTCTTTTTGATAACTGAATGTGAAGCACCAAGGTCATCATCTGAGCTACCAAAACTCAGAGAAAGTTGCTCGTACTCGCTGCTTAACAATTTCAGTGTCTAGAAATTACCACCAAGGAAAAGTACCAACCCAGGAATATCAAGTCTTAAGCATTTAGGAAGGTATATGCCTGTGCCTCTCTAGTTTTGATGACTTCATTTCCCTGAGGAGCATAAGGGCAAGCAGCGTGTCAGCACTGAGCCTCAAATCACCTCCCTTTCCTGTGATCCTCCTGGAAGGACAAGGACTTGAGCTGTCTAAGCAGAGTCAAATGGACAAGACATGCAGGTGATAAGATCCCAACTCTTTGCATAACTACCTTCCACTGCATCAATCCTATCTTTAGCTTCTCTCTTCCCCTGCTAGCTGGATGTCACATTTACTGTTGTGATATATTTGGTAGAGAAAGTTTCAAGCTTTCCAAAATGTTATCGTTAACTGTACTCAATAGATTTATTTTATCTATTGCTAGCTAGGAAGAGGAGAAATGGCCTGCTAAAGGCAGTTCTAGGGATAAGAAGCTGAGAAAGTAAAAGAGAATTAATTGCATATGACTTAGCAAAGAACTAATGGATTGAAAATAGAGTTGCAAATGCTGGTGTGTGTGAATACTACTAATACAAATAACAGCTGCTTGAGTTCCTGTGTGGTTGGAGTAATTTGTTTGATGGAGAGTTATTTGCAGAGTTCCTTATCACTCCTGCAGTTCTTTTTTCAGTCTTTCTGTGTCCTTGATGAGATTGGACCCCATCTTGCACAGGCTTATACACCTTCATCATGGTGATAAATGTGGGAGTTGCTTGCTTTCAGTGGGCTAAAATGCAGAAACAAAGATTGGTTTAAAATATCATTTAATGGTTTTTCACTCTCCTTATACTGTCTTTCAAAACCACACAGGTTACCCCTTCTCCAAAATTGCTTCCCAGTATGAGTGGTGTTGTCTTGAACTGAGATTGTCTAACCTCATTTAAAATCCTGTTAGAAAAACTTGAAAGGATTTTTTTTACTTATTAGTTATTCTGTATTTTCTAAAGGGTTTCAAATGCCCAAGTGTTTCAAAGCCGTTACCTGATTTTATGGATTTCCAATATAGGGACACTTACATGGCTTGATTTTTTGCAGACAATTGTGTGTCTTGGGGGCTAGATAATGTGACTGAAAATTCCATGTCCTCCAGACAGACAGCTAAATACTTTCATGCAGATTTAATCTCTCTGTGATATTTTTGTCCAAAGCTGCTGTCCAGTACTTAGAAATCTGATCATAGAATCTAGAAATAATACTGTTTGGAAGGACTTCTGCACCTTGGAAAGTTTTGCTAGTAATTGTTGTAAAATGACCATGCAAGTTAGGAATATGGTTTTACTTTCTGATATGTAAAACACACAATGAAATTAATAACCAGACATAGCAGAGCAGTTATCTTCATTACTTAAATGGGCTTAATTGGAGCTCCAGCAAATTTAGATGGCATACTAGCAGCACTATATAAATTAGGTATGTGTTCCTATGAATAATACAGCCATTATCCAATTCGCCTTCTTCCTAATTTCATTCTCCTCCTTAAAAGAAGTTAACATTTTTGTCACCTACTTAATACAAATGATATTTTACTCTTAGGAAAGAAATAAGAGTAATAATAATACTAGAAGAATAAATGGTTCCAGACTGTAAGACAACAATTAGAAAGTCACTAGGAACAGCAGTGAAAGTCTTTTTGACTTTTGTGGTAAAATATGCCTTGAATTTGACCATTCTTCAGCATGACAAGAAAGTGTAATGTGCTATGACCCTCTACATTTAACAGACAATGGAAAGATTCAGAGTCAGCAATAAAACCTTTTTGTTGATCTTTCTGCCCATGCTCACCTCTACTCTGTGATTGAAGTAGAGACACCTGAACACACCCTCTCATATGCATCCATTGGATAAATCCTTTCTGAAGCAGTGACAGAGCTCCCATACCTACATTTACCAAATTATTCCTCTCTGTCCATCAATGGTCAGTAGCTGGTGGGTTGATCTCTGTTAGTAACTTTGAGAGAAAGGAGATATGCCCTTAAGGTCATCTAAAATTTTCGCAGCTGGGTGCAAGTGAGGTGGTTTCACAAGTGCTGCTCAATCAGCAACAGCAGATGGGAAGCCCAGGCTGCCAGTTTAGCTGATGGGGTGACTTTCACGTGGAGACACCACTGAACTAAACACACTTCTAGCAGCTGTTTGCTTAGACAGTGTTTTTAATAGATCATCCTCTATCCCTGAGCAGAGTGGTACTAATTTTCCATGAAAAAAACCCTTATTTTTCAGATTTAGGAGGCCCATGAAGATGTTCCATTTCGTCTTATCCTTCATCAAAATAATTGAAACAATTCTCATGAAATAGGAAATTTTCTCTTAAAAGCTCTAACTTCTTAAAAAATGCTTTTTGAAAAAGAGGTGTCTGGAGCAACCAGGCAATTTAACTTTTAATTTGTGCTTAATCTTTTATCCAGCTTCTCAAGAAGCAGGGGAAGATTTTTAGGACCCAAATGAGAATTAGGTTTGCAAAGCCTTTCAGCTTTCACTGTAACTGGAATGTTTCTGTCTTTGAACATTTTAAATATCCTCTCATAACAAAGGTGCTGAGTAAGCATGTTCTTTCAGCTTGATTGAGGGCCAGATTTTAGGGTCAGAGTTATTTTTTAATGGCTGTTTTAGCATTTTTGGTACTTTCCACTCTCATAGTTATTCAGAAGTGTGCATGAAATGGAAATGGCTTTGAATATTTCTCTTGCTTCCCTTTCTATTACTTGCCATGCTTTTTATAGGCTTAATTTTTCCTTCAGTATTTATGATACATTCTGCCTAACTTCAATTCTGAGTAGCAGTTGTAACTGAGACTTAATGAAGTTTTTTGATGGTGAATATAGATGCATTCAAATAAAACATTTTATTGTAACATATTCCAAAACTAGCCAGTGGTATTAATTGCAGTGTTAGAGATTCAAGCAGCAAGGTGAATTTTTAGTCTGTATAGCCTTGCAATAAGAGCCAAGTAAATCACTGATAGAATAGAAACTAATAAAACACCTGAAGTCTCACCTCATGGCTTATTTGGCAACAATTTTATGATTTCTTTCCTATATTCAATTGAACTTGTTTATAGATATTCTTTCTGGAATAAACTTGAAATTGTTCACAAATATTTTTAATGAATATTTCTAAGCATTTCCTTGATCCACGAGTTTTTCTAAGCAGTTGATTGCAAGTAATTGGCAATCAAAATGCAAGCTGTGCCGATTCATTTTTATTAGGCACATCACTTACAGCAAGGTATTGTTTTTCTCCCCAGATGGAGGTTCCAGTTCAGGAAAATATTAAAACTGAGAACTCAAAGGGACTTCATAAAATGCTTACAGGTATGTTCCTCAGCACTTTACTGAGTCCGGAGTATAATGAGAGTAGTTCTTTAAAGCAAGCTTCTGCTACGCATAGTTTGTGTTTACGAGTTTAAAAGACACTTTCTGTCTGTGTTCTCCAATATTAAATTAAAACTTGCTGCTTCCATAATATCCTTGCCAGGAAATTCACTTGTCAAAAGTATCCATAGAGAGGGAGTAGAGAATGAATGTGAATGCAACCACAGCAAATGCTGGTGAGTGAATAGTCAGGGGAGTAGGAGGTGCAATTCCAGTCTAATTACAGTCTAAACAATGTATGTCATCCATGAAACTAAAGGATTTAAAACAGAGGCCTTTTTATGTACAATATCCAGTCACCCAAATATGAATTGGTTATGCTATCTCTTGGGGTTTTTTCCCCATATCTGTAGTCATGCAAGAAAAACAGAAGTTTATAGCTTCAGGTTCTTGTCCTTCCCATCAGAACAAGAAATTTTAAAAAGCAGTAGGGTTGAATCAATTGTACACACACATATTGACAGATATGACCATCGTCCTTCCATGCTGCCTGGTTTTGTCATGTAATTTAAGGAATGTAATCCACAGCACTGACAATGATATTTATCATGTAACAGTTTGAAAGACAGTTTGTCATACAGAGGGGCTCAGACCTCATTAAAATCTCATTCCCAGCCAACATCTGGTGATGGAGGACTTGATACAGGTAAGGAAAGTTCATTGTAGGGTCAGAGTTTGAGGATGGGGATGAAATTTCTTCTGACATCTGCCAGGGGATAGATCTTCTGTGTAGGGTGTAGTGACAAGACAAGGGCAAGAGGTAGACCTTTTCTTCCGGACAGGAGAGGGTAGGATCTGCCCTGCAGGATCTGCTGCTTTTAGATTTCTAGCCAGTGGATTGGCAGTTCAGGCTACCATTTCCAACTGAGCGTGACAGTGACTTGCCTCACTCCCTTAAAGCAACTTCATTTAGAATACTTCTAAAATTACTCTGATTTCAAGAGCTGCTCATGCACATGTGGATTCAGTAAGCTTTAGTACAATTGATAAGTGTATTTAACTATGTTAGCAATTTAGTCTTCCTTTGGACTGTGTTCTCAGTTATCACCTGAGAGTGAACTTTTGCTACAGGATGTCTGGTTATTTTGTTTATAGTGTGTGAAACATACATATTTTCATAACAACTGGAGATGCATTTGCAGGAGTGTGAAGTTTCTCTTGCAGAGTTTGAAATTGTAATCAACAAACTGTTCTTTAATTTAGACAAAGCAAGAATATCAAGAACAAATATTAACCATTATATCTTTCAGTGAATACTTTAATGTAATAACAAAAGATTTGGAAGTAAATCACCAAAGCTATAAAACTCGTATATGCATGTCCCATGCTGATCATAACACAACTTGTTTACCAGGGAAGAGGGAAGTCTTGCTTACCTGGCAGAAAGCAGGGGAAAAACAGTTTGTCTTTTACCATGTCTGTCTGTGTGGGCTTCACAAAAACAAACACATCAAGTATATCAAAATATCGTATTTGCTTTCCAGTCAGTGTTACCTGGTAGAGGTACGAGGGTGGATTTTGATTCATCATAGAAAAAACTCCAGATGTACCTTCTTCAGTGCAAAGCTTTGTGGCTTGGAACACAAAGAGGCGTCACTGGCAAAAAAATACCTAAATACAGATGGATGTGAATCAGTGCAAGGACTTTACAACTCTGCAAGAACATGAAGGAGGAAAAGCCAGTGAGAATGCCAGTGGTTTGTTGCTAGGATTGGGAGGCAGTGGTCTGGGCTCTCAGTTCTGCTATTGATCTGCTGCACACAGACACATAATTTTTTCTTTCCTTTTTGTTAAATCAGCCACAGCATCTCAGGGTCACAATGAGGCAGTAAGCTCTGTTGGTCCTGTGGGTGCCTTCTGAAATGGAAATTGAGGAAAGCAACCTTTGCTGCAATGTGGGAGAGGTGAAAGTTAATCTGTACTGTCACCCTCTGTTTTCTGCTTCTTCCTCCTCTGAAATACAACCCAAATTTTGAATAGGAATAAAAAGACACTTGACTCTTTCTGGCTGTTCTGGGTTTATTAATAAAGTGGTTCTGAGTAACAGTTTTCTCTTCCTGAGTCCTGAGGACAGGCAAGTTTTCTTTTTATTTTTCCCACAGCCTGTATTCCTGTTTCCTGACAGTGGTCACAGCTGGCTGTGCATCATGGTGGAGTAACCAGATCTTTATTCCCAAGTCAGTAAATTCTGTATGGCTCAGGGGTGGTGCATGGGTATTGCCAGCCTACTGCAGGCCTACCTCCCCCAGCTGCTGCCCCGCTCATTTCATCTGCATCTATTTAGACCACTCCGTGGGCCTGTGGGTTTAAAACAATATATGTCATTTGTATTAAGAAAATATTAAACTTTTGAAGAGCTTTTTTTCGGGTGGGGAGAGGAGTGATGCATGGAGGAGAGTTGGAGAGAGGCCGTGTATAAAGTTACCTGGGAAGATTAAGTTAAAAGATTAGTGGGATTTCATATGTACTGGGGCAAGACTTGCCCTGGAAATAGCAGGGATTTAAGGAGCACAGTGTCTCTTGACTGTGAACTTGCCATGGTGCTAATTTCCATCAGCTGTTCTAATGAGCTTGCTCATTGGATGTCCATCCCTTTAAGCATGCTTTTAAAGGTTTTTGGAAACAAGTCAAGCAGTCTGTAGTCTTCTTTTTGCTAATGGTTGGTGTTTCAGGAATCGTTAATCCTTCCTGTGGTTTTCACACATAGGAGTTTGTGACAGAAGGGCAGAGATCCCCCAAAATGGTGTCTTTTGGGATCTCAGCAGGTGTCATTGCACAGTAGTTCAGAGCTCTGTATGGGCTAATTTCTCCTGGGAGCATTATGACTGAATTTGTTGGCCTGTGATGATTGTTTCTGAGCTGCTCCTTTTGTTATCACAGTACAAAGCTGACCCAGGAGTTCGTGGCATGATGACATGTACTAAACCTTCCAACAACATAATACACTCAGCAACTCTAGAAAATGGTTGTTCAGCAGCAGCAAATGAGACTGGTCAGCTGGTGACTCAGCTCCACACGCACAAATTGCCCTTGCATTAATCGCCATTATCTCTGAAAACCTGTCAACTTTCCCAGAAAATGGCTCTTGCAGAGGGCTTGGAGGGCCATCAAATTCAGCCTGTTTCAGGCATCTTTTCTGACTCACCTCTCTTGGTTCAAGAGCAGAAGGGCTTTCAGAGCATTTGCAAGCCATGAAAGGGCAAGAGTTGTTATTCTGAGGCAGAAACAGGGTTATGAGTGACTCAGCCAACTAGTAGAGGAGGAGGGAGACCACATTTTCCATAGTGTGGGCCACAAATACAGAAGCTGTAAAGTGGTGGGAAATCAGTGTGAGACCTTTTTCCCCTTCACACTATGCCCTGCTGTCTCAAGCTTCTTCCTTAGTCGCAAAGGAGCTGGCCCATAGCTAAAGGTCTGCAGAGGTTGCCCTTCCAAACCACTCAGCCCTTTCACTCTTTGACAGTCAGACTGGTGTTTAGGTGAATTTGGCTTTAGCCCATGAAACATGCACAAATAACCTCAATTAGTGCATTAACCTGGCTGACCAGGTGGTAAAAGGCTCCATGCAATGCTGAATGCCCTCAAAAGAGACTGATTTGTCTATGGCTCACTAGCTGGGAAGAGAAATGACAAAATCAAATAAGGGGAAGACTTTCTCTATACCAGGTTGTAATTATGCTGCATGAATCTTGGTGCCTCAGGATGCTATGGAGTTGGCATTAGAGAAATTTATGTTAATATGTGACCAGCAAACAGCGCAGTCCCCATGTAACCTTCTAAGGAGAAGATTTTTTAACTCTACTTGGCCATTATTAGGAGAAAACTCCCTTAAATGGAGTAAGTGCCCACATCTACATTCCTAATCATCCATACCAGCTGTTGTCAGAGGTGGGATCCTGAGTGGAATGTTTGGTCTAAATCCATGCTTTTAAGCAGTTTTTGATCCATCTGTGAATTAAGACATGGGTTCTACAGCTTTGTGCTTTGTAGCTTAAGCCTGTCAGTGCAGAGCTCTCTAATGGAGCTAACTTCTCAGCCAGTAGACTGGCTGTGGGCTGATTGGTGAGGGGTGAGTCAACTGATCTAAAGTAAATCACCCTAGAACTGTCTTCGCTGATCTCCAAAGTGCGCATCCTCTTGCCATTGTAGCAGCACCTTCATGTGAAAATGAAAACACAGAATTTCATCTGAAGCTTTAGTTCTCCCAGAGTACTTTAAAGCAGACACAATTTTATATTCATGACACAAAAACCTGATCCATTCTGTATTTCACTTGAGCACGTCATTTATTTTCAATCTCCCTCTGAGTAGAGAAAGGTACTATGATAATAAATGAAAACATAAATTCCCTTGAATTGCTGTTCTTTTGCTTTTTATGTTGCTGCTGAGATTTTTGCTAGCCTTGGTTTCTCTTCCTGACTGCCTTTGAGTCTATTAAGTGACATTTCTTAATGGTTCCAGTTGATGTTTAGAAGAGGAGAAAATCCTCTCTCAAATCCAAGGGGTTGATGAGACTCTGAATCAGAATTTTTTCAAAACCAGGTTTACTTCAGATCCAATATGATCTATCTGGCCAGAGCCAGTAAGAGAAGAGAGGCTTCTCTGCACAGCTAGTTAGCTGGCATTCTTGCCCACAGCTGCCAGGCATAAAGGTCTGCTTACCATAATTTGGAACAGGGACTCTAATTTTTTTTAAACTTTATTGCAGTCTGTCCTGCTGGGTTTCTTCTTCATGGACACAATGGATGCTTACACATTGATGGGGACAAAGTGACTGATTCGATACCTTGTGGACATTTGGCAGGATTGCTTTCAGCTGCATTTGTAGAGCTGTGTGTTTTTCTTTGCCTTTCACATCCCAGGAAGTTGCTTTGGCTATTCTGGAAAAGCATGTTTAGCTTGCATGTTGCTTCATAATTTTTCTGTGAGAGTTCTTCGTATCCTCTTGTTTGTGCAGCAGAAACAAATGTCAGAGCCCAAGTGTTTGTGAGGAAATACAGTTTTTGTTTTCCAGACAGACCTGCCTGTGACATATAAATGCTGGCAGCATGAAGCAACTGCTGAGACACAGCTTGTCAGGAAAGTCAATCTGGGCCCTGGGCTTTCACCACTTTGGGCTCCTGGTGGCAGGTGTCCAAGTGGCTGCTGCCTCACTGGTCTGCTTGTATCCATAAAACCTCACACCACTAACTCACAGCAAAGAGGCTTGACACCCAGTGAGTACTGTAACAAGACATGATCAGATGCTGTTACACCTCTTCTTGTGTTTCTCTGCCGTTCCAGTGAGCAGGGCTTTGTTCTGGACAATGCAAATGGTGTGTTGCTGTCACAGCTTTTAGGGCTACTACGAGCAGCAAGAGCCAGCCTTATATTCAGTTCTTTCAGTGGGCAGTGTGCAGTTGACAATTTCCTTTTAAATGTCCTTTATTGCAGTACCACAGCCCTGTTTACTTGTAGGTACTGAATATAGTGTATCAGTAGCTTGGTCACTGACAGAGAAGTGCCTCTAATACCTGCCAGCAATTCTATGTTGCTGTAATCCACAGTATGGCAAGCACATGAAGTAAACAGTCGTGTGCTAGTGCTCATGAGACAAGAGGGAAATAATGATTTTAGCAAGTGGGTGTTTGAGTTGTTTTTTTGGGTTTTTTTTTTCAAAGCCATCTTAAGTAATCAAGTAATCAAAGTGATTTTTGAGATCAATTACTGTCCTCTTGCTGTTTGAGCTGCACAGAGTGACTCAAATGGCCATGTGTCATCCTTACCCTGCAAAGCTGAGCCAATGATGTTGAGTGAGTGTGAGTCCTTTCCAAGTCATAGGAGATCTGTTAGAAGAGTTTAGACCAAAAGGTCATATTCTGAATTTAAGGATGGAGCTACATGGTCTTCATTTCTTAGCTGAAATTTCTGAAAGATTTCTACTGGTGAGTGATACTTTTCATACAAGTGGGTAGCCCCTTGAGGGACAGCTCACAGTTATAAATTCTGCTTATAAATGTTAATTAATCTTTTTTTCAATAGATACTGATTTCTACTAGGTCAACATATACTTAGTGAACAGTGAGAGACCTCTATACAGTCTGCTGCTTTATGCAGTGCTTTTGATTAAGCATGTAATTTCAATTACTGTCGATCTGGCTTTATCAGAAAGCTCTTTTAAGTGTTTATCTTTTTTTTCAGCTTACAGATGCCACCAAAAGTAGCATTGGCATTCTCATACCTCATTATTAGCTACAGAAAAGCACAACTATTTAAAAAATCAGGAAAAAAGCAATACGTACACCAAGGACCAGATTTAAGACAGAAAAGTACCTACATGTCCTATAGCCATGTAAATCCTTCTCAGTGTCTGAGCCGAAGCCTAAAGTCTTTTAAAAAGCCCTTGGCTCCTTAAGGCCAGATTTTCAGCAGTATTTGTAAGGGAGTGTTGAGGGACTGTTAACTTTGGTCATTTCAGCATTAGAAGCTTCAAGATAAAGATATCTAGCTAGTGTGATTTTCAGAGGATTTTCATAATATGCAGTACTTAGGCATTTTTCAAAATTCTGCTGCTGTCTGTATCTGCATCTTTAAGCCCTTAAATACTTCCATAAATCCGGACCTAACATCTTTGGGCTGCATCTGAATGTTAGGCTTCGACATTAAAATTTTCCTGGTGAAACTAAATAAATGTCCTACTTCTCAGAAGTCAGCAGGAGTGAGTCGGAACTTCCGAAGGTCAGACTATGATTGCAACTGTGCTTGACTCCCTGAAGTTTGTTACTTGAGGTTTGTTACGTAGTTTGACTGCAATTAAACTTGCTTGCTTTGAGGTGCTACGGTTTACTGCATTTCACTGCAGCTGAGCAAGTTAACCAAGGACTGCTACAACCCTACTGCTGAAAAAAAATGGCTTCTGGGGTTTTTTTTTCCCCCTTTTTGTCTTTTCTCATCTTTGGTGTTCTGAAACAGTTCTGTCAGCACAAAGACGCGTGCAAGGGCATGCTGCTGTGGGGAGGGAGGACAAAGATGTGGAGGGGATTTTGGTTGTCAGTAATTAGGACAGTTGGTGCTGCCTGGCTTCACACTTGGCTTTAGTTTGCATAGTTACAGCATGAGATTTAGCCTTGCACTGGAACACCAGGTGGCTGAGGGCAAGGAGGTGCAACAGGGCCTGAATCCCATGTTCATTAGGGAGAGGGCGAGGAGTGTGTCCATGTGTTCAGGACACTTTAGTCCCTGCCCACTTCCCACTTTGAAAGCATCAGCTAGGGACTATAAGACTGGGAGGCATTTATGTATTATGGTGATAAAGGGTCATGAAATTTTGGGGTGTGTTAAACTTCTGGAGAAAAAATATGTGACTTCCCTTCTTCCTGACAATGCAAGTGGTGATAAGCCCCAGGGGTTCATACCATTCTCTGATAGCAGCATTCAAGTTCCTTCCTCTGCTCTGAGGACATTTCATTTCAGGGATATAAGGATAGTAATAAAAGCTTTCTCCACACCTTCTTCCCAGAGCAATTCCCCAGTTCATAGCTGCCTGTCCAAAGCTACGTCAGTATTCAGCCCAATAAAAATTTTGTCAAGAAAGCATAAAGTTTCTGTCAGATCTTTTCCATTAAAAATCACTTTTATAGCAGCAGGCTGTAACAAGCACACAGCTATGGAGTGAAAGTGTGAAATGATAAGAAATTTGGACAGTGTTATCATCCAATGGGGACTCAGTGGCAGGCCACTTAGAATGCCTCCAGTGTATGGAGCGTGACAACCAGAATATTTTTCACAACAGATTATAATGTAAGAAATTTATTACAGATCTCAGAGGGGAATAACCCACACCACTGATTCTAGCCCTTCCCCCCAGATATATTACTCAGATAATATAAAATCATAACTCCTTGTAAATTATTTATGATCCTGTCCCACCTTAGATTAAAAAATATTTCTGCTGGATACTTGCAGGGTTAGTAGATGTAGCCCTGTGTTTGATTTGCTGAAAGGCACAGTTATTTCTGTAGTCAATTGGAGGTGTATAGCATTTGCTTTGTCTGGTAACTACACAGCTGGTTGTGATATGGTCAGAAACAGGACATGCAACCATGACCAGAACAAGTAGATCCAAACACAGAAAGCCGCTGTAGCCCAGGTAGAGGAAAGTTATTCAGTGAAAAAATTTGCATCATGATCACTGACTGAAATGAATCTGATTCATAAGATACCTCTGTTTAATCTTTCATGATGGATCATAACACCAAGAGCATTGTGACATGAACCAAGCTTGGCATTCGTCAGATTAATTCCTCATTTTTTATCGAGAAGTCAGGAATGTTGGTAATTTGCAGCACATCTGTAGCAGACAGCAATGTCTGCATGACAGACAATATAAGTCAGCTATCAGTTCTGTGTGTGCTAATGCATTCAGGAAACAGCACACTGCTCTAAAAGTGACTTAAGAATATTAGTCTGAGATAGTGGCTTCCACTGTAAATCAAGAGGCTTACCACAAATAATGGGTGAGTTAGTTTAAGAATAAGGAATACATTCTGATCTGCACCAGACTTTAAGCTGTTGTACACTAAAAAAAAGCGCTGGAAAAGGAGAAGATTTTTAGAGTCCTAAAAATGAGAAGTTTATGAGCAGTGCAGAATTCATCATGGAAGACTTACTTGACCTTGCACTTCAAGGTTAAACAAATAACTTGGGACAAAAAGGAGGGTTTTTTACAGAATATAAATATAGCCAAACTTGTCTACAGCAGTATTTCTTTACTTTCCTCTGAGTATCTTGTGACTAGTCATTATCAGACACAAGATGATGGACTTGAGGGCACACTGGTCTTACCAATCTGTTGTTTCTTCCGTAAATTACTTTCAAACAGCTTTGTTAATTAATCATTAGTCATTTATTAATCATGGGTTATAAGAAGGGGACCAGAATGACAGGGCAAGATGAACACCTCCTTCATCAACATTCTCTTCTATGGTCCCTCTTTCATCCTTATCCCAAGAAAATAGCTTCATCATTTTCAGAGAGGCTTCTTGGGTGTCCTGACTTGGCAGCTCGAGCTGGTGCAAGGCAATGAGTACCTTTATCCCAGCAGTGGCACAGGGCATCAGTACTGTGGGGCTGAGTGGTGGATGCAAGGCTTCTCGTTACCTCTTCTCTGAAAGGAAGCAATGCCATGAAAATCATGTCAGTGATGCACAGGTAAGTGAGGAGTAAAATTAGTAAATTGAGGCTTTCATTGCTAGCAAGGTTTTACTTTTACTTCTGTGGTAACTCACGAGCTACGATACCCTTTGCTTGGAAAAGTGAGAGAAAACGGTATATCCAAGATCTGTCCCAGGGTGAAAGTTCACAGTGGGGCATGTCCCTACAGTTCAAACTATCACTGTGTGTGCCTTCTAGGTGGTTCAATAGCTGGTGGCTGGCTGCACTCCTTTCCCATCCTGTGGGCTCCTTTTCGTGAGTCTTTTGAAGCTACCCCTTTCTGTGTGTAACAGTCTGTTGTTGTCACATTCCTGGTTACATTCCTAAAAGTCCCACTTCTACTGAGGTGCTGATGGAACAAAGCAGAGCCTGAGCGAGGTGTGTGTTTCTGGGACTGGCACCTGCTCTCAGCTCACTGGCTCAAGTCAGTAATTAGGTCCTGTGACCTAATTAGTGGTAGATTTCACTGTGTTAAAAAGCGGTGCTACCCAAAACTCTTTCTGTGTATGATTTAAAAGCCTTTGTTGTGGTACCAAAGAAGAAAATAATTACCTTTCACTTTTATTGGAAAGAATGGGCAGTCTATCCCATACATCAGAAAAAGATAAAATGAATGTTGTCTGTATCCTTAAAGGTATCTTGATCCCTTAGGGAAGAAGAGAGGAGAGATTGGGTAGGGGGTTAGAGAAATCCCAGAAAGAGTAGTGTATTTAAGATAGCTCCTCCTAGATATTATCCAAAGCATAACTTAGTCATGGACATATGTCTGGCAGACCAGGTGTAAGGGCAGAACAAGAAATCAGTTGTTAAGGTAGAGAGAAACTGTTTTGAGATAAACATAATAGAAGTTAGAGTATGGCCATTCTTTTATCACAGATGTTCTTTGCAATTGTCTAGATGAGTTTAGTGGAGCAAGTTATTTCTCTTGGCTTGGCTAGAATTATAAAAGGGTCCATCCACAAGGATACAGCACTCCAGCACACTTCCTGGAATGAGGTCAGGGAACGAGAGGAGGCAGAAAATTGTCTAAAACATGGTGCTTGCTTAAAGCTGCTTGCAAGAACATTAGACCAGAACTAACATTGAAGTCATGCTGTAGGACATAAGCATCCATCCATCTGTGCTTTTCCTCAGTCAGGTCAGTGCACTTCATGCTGAAAGTGGGGTTGAGGCTTCAAACTCGGAAGAAATTTGTTTCATGCCCTCTTCCAAAGGAAGATTTAAACAAAAAAGTTTACATTTACTGCAATATGTGTTGTTAGATTTTACATCCTGATCTGTTGATGATTTCATCACTTGAACTTCTTGATGTATTGATTTGATTTTACTCATGACCTTAATGTGATCATCAGATTGTTCTATCTTTAATTACCTCAGTAAAATTGTAGTATATTAGCTCAGTGAAGTGCTAATTTAAGTGCCTCTTTGCTTGCTCAACCTCTTCTAGAAAACTCATTTTAAAAAGTCAACATAACAGGTTTCATCTGTCAAATTTTGCAGCATGGACATTGCATTCAGCGGGTGCTTATAACCTTCAGCAAAGAAGATTGCAAGTCAGTGGTTTCTGACAAACTTACTGTCCAAGCCTTTTGGCCTGACCTACTGAGAGAAAAAGCATGTCTGTACCAGAAACTGTGTGGTGGGACAAGGGAAATAAGCCATTCGTTAGAGAGATTTAGCAAACAGAACATTTTCAGAACTGCCCGTGTGGGGTAACTTGTATGGATTTAGGGCTCCGTCCTACAGCCAGTGAAGGCAGGGAATAGGAACATTTCAGTGAATAGTTTAAAAGGTTTCATAAGCCAAACCCTGATTCATTGTGCTCCTACAAGCCACTTAGAGGGGGTATCCCTCCTATATGTTGCTTCCATTATGGGCAGAGTGTCAGGGGAGAATATGGGAGACATTGCCTGGAGTCCTGGTTAAATTTTTATCTCTCCCCAAAAGATTTACCTTTTCTTGCTGATTCTCCTCCCCACTGGCACGTGTGAGGGGAGAGTGAGAAGCAGCTGCATGGTACTTTGTTGCCAGCTGGTGTTAAAGCACTACAAGCCCCATATTCTTTCTGCTGAAGCTGCTTGGCTAAAGCTGCACTGCTGCTGCCTCAGCAGGGTAGATGGGCCAGCTGTGGGTGGCAGAACAGCCCCTCTCAGCTTGGCGTTGCTTGGAAAATGGAGGGAAGGTGGGGAAAGAGGATGCTACTGAGAGGATAAAGGTACCTTTATCCCAGTTATACCTTAGGGGGTGGCTAGGGGGTTCCCAAACCTGGATGCAGTCAGCTTCATCACCAAAGTCCATTTTCACAGCAGCAACAGCTGTCTGCTGCACACAGGCACTGTTAATCACTCTGACACTGCCCAGAGGTCTATACAAATTACTCTGCTTTTTAGCAGGCATGTCTTTACAGCCAAACAGTCCCAAAGAATTTTTGAGAGGGGCATTATGAAACCCTGAAAAGCCACTTGGTTGAATGCACAAATCCACAAATAAAAGCGTGCAGCCATGTATCTGCTTTACAGTTGTATAAAGCCTGCTGATATCAGCCATTTCAAATGGGTGTGGGATGAGAGGCATCATTGCTCTTTCACAAATGGACACTAAGGTCACTCAAAATCAATAGCAAGTAAGAGGTGAAAAGCAACTTTTAGAGAAAATAAGGTTGAAACTGCTCCAGAATTTGAGCTTCGACCAACCACTTCTGTGCAGCTTGCACAGCTGCAGAAGCAGTTGTAAAAACACCTGGGGTTTGTGGTCTCTTGTGTTTACAAAGCCTCTGCCCTATCACATACCTCGAAGACAAAGCCACACAGTTACACAGCAGAAAGTAGTGACTTATCCAGAAGTGGGAACTGGAATCCAAAGTTCTTATTTGGACACCAGAAGGAGTTCTCTTCGTATTTGCCAGCTCTTTGTGTTTTTGACAGCAGCATGGTCCACTGCAATGTTTCATAGTGATGTTCCATTAATATTTGTCTTTTTCTGTATGCTCAGCACTTGTGTGCTTAGGGCCAGCTGCAGAGGTTTTAAATATATACATTTTTTTAAATGAGCTCACATTTGTGTATAAAAATATTGTCTGAATTTTTGGCTCATCACTTTTTGCGCTCATGCTTATGGAAAAATGCATGTGAAAAAATAGCTTTTTACTAAAGTACCTGTGGAGATTATATTCCTGACACTTGTGGGATTTTATTTCTATGCAAGTTTTCCAGCTCTTGATTTTAATAACTTATTCTGGATTGCTTGATATTGGTGACAAGCTTTTTGCATTATGGCTCCTAAAAGTAGACACAGTGCTAAAACTAGTGTGGAGCAGGGAAGAAGGATAAGGTTTTGCACCATAGAGACTTGCCTCCTTTTTCTGTCTTAGACATTTGCCTTTTCACAACAATTTTGCTGTTGACATGCTCAGCTTGTGATCTAATCTGTGCTCATTAGAGGGCATTTTACACATGCACAGAAGGCAGACTGAGGGAGGGGGAGAACCTTTGCCAGTACTTAGAATTTGAAGTTACTTCCCCAAAGTGGAATTCATGTATAGCAGTCACTCTCCAGGCCAGATTTTGAATCTGTCACTCCAACCATAAATCATATATTCACAGGAGTGGAAAATTCGAATAGGCACCTGCTGTGTAATGGAAAAAGTTTTTCATTCCTGCTCTAAACAACATTGTTTGTAGGTTTTCACTGACTTGGATTGAATAAATTCAAGCTCTATTAAAGCTTTAGCAAAATTTCAGTTACTCCAAGTGGGTTAGATTTTTGTTAAACTTCATTTGAATGCTTATGCATTTTTTATGCTATATTAAGTGTACCATTTAATGGATTTTGATTGGTATTGCAGCCTGAAGCCTCATTATTTGAAAGCTTTATAGCTACCAGAAGTAAGTGTTTTCAGTCTCTGATGGAGAAAAATCAACTTTCTGGCTGGAGGCTGGCTTTTTCCAAACTGAGAAATCAATAAAATGTCTCATCCTTTTATGACAGACCTGGAATTTCAGCTCTGTGTGCCCTGAGTTGTGTTCTGTGAATAATATTCCTCAAAGGAGAATTTAGCTGTCATAATTGATGGGATGCAGCTTGCAGTCTGTTTTTGGGCACCTCAGCTTGGGCAGGACATCAAAGTGAGGCTATTTATTGGGATAACAAAAAAAAAAGCATGAGCATGTGGAAACTGTCACCCCCTCTTGCCTCTGGGTGTCTAGTTTATATTCATTCTAGTGGAGGCACTCATGGTGTCCTATTTTCCAAGAGCCTTCTTTCATTCTTCTTTTTTTTTCTTTTTCTCCTGTCCTACATACTTAACACAAAAGTAATTTAAAGCATGATACCATAGCAAAACGGGATCAAAGTGAAGGAGAATCGTTTGCTACTTTCTAATCCAAAGGAGAAAGGTGTTGTAAGCAAACAAGTGAGATGTCTGCCATTCTGTGGCACAGGAATGCAGCTTTCAGAAGAAATGCATTCTCTTTGAAGGCATCCAGTGGTGCCCACAGTCAAGGCTGCTTCTTAGGAGGGAAGAAGTGGTCTTGATTAGGATGATGTCAGCAAGAATATAGTCGTGTTGCAGGTACAATGTCTCTGTGAATGAAAATTGCCATGAAGTTGCCCTTCAACTGTGTGCTGAGTGGCTGAAAAAAGCCGTAGTAGAACTGACAATTTTATTGAAGAGAATGTCTATTGCAAAATTTTGGTGGTTTTTTTTTTTTTTTTAGTGAAGAACTCTGGCTTCGTGTCATCTTTTCAAAAGGATCAGCGGTTTTGTTCTGAATTGGTGTGACAGAACTGAGATCTTATTGTAGATCATGCTTGGTCCAGTAAGAAAGTGCCTTGCCAAGATGCTGCACTGTTGGTGTGTGAGGGGCCTGGGTTCTTGCAAAAGAGAGATGGAGGTTTCAGGGTGTGCTGGCATTGAGTGGTGGCCATGTGTAACTCAAAACTTACAGCACCTTGCTTTGCTCTTAGAAGCAAGATTTTCTTCAGATGAGTTTTGTGTCTAGGAGAGAGTTATTCTGCAAGTTTCCACCTTTTCCTTTGAACAGTAATTGTCCAACTTCTTCCTCAAGTCCAACCTGCCCACCCTTCTGTTTGTCTCCAAGGCAAAATGGTCCTGCAACAGTTGTGTGCTGCAGATGAATATGTGAGGAGGGGGATGGCTGGTAAGCAGGGAGTTATCCTCCTGTCTGTGCCTAGATGGGCAGCATGAGCATCAACCAGCACAGCTTAGGTCAGTACAGAGAGGAGCTGAACTTCCCTCATGTGTGAACCAAAGGGTCTAGGGATGGGGCTGGGTGTCTTCTGTCAACAAATGCTGCCTCTTGCATAGAGCAGAGAGAAAGTGCTGCAGGCTCTGTATTTACTGCAGAAATTGTGCAGAATACTGCAGAATTGGCTCATAAGTGTGTGTAGGTCATTAACCGAGTGCCATCTACTGGTGCAAGGGGTCTTTATTGTCTGCTTCTTTAACACAAGAAATGAGTGCTGCAGCTCACACTGAACGGCTTCCAGCTGAGCCCTGAATGCAAGGCACCAGCCTAGTTTTAACTCTGGCCACAGCTTTTATTCCTTTTCCAGCTATTTCAAAGTCTGTGGAAATCCCCACATGCTCTCTTTGGCAGAACTCATGGACTAGTACCACCTCTTGCTACCTGACTGGGCTGCACGGACAGAAGAGGTCAAATTTTTGCATATTGTTGAGAGACCCTGTTTAAGTGGCATGGTATCTCACAGAAGGGTGTACACATTCAGCTAGCTTCTGACAGAAGCATTGCATGTCCTGCCACTCTTCCACGTGTCCTCAGATGTCAGCAGGCTCCCTTGGTTCTTTATAAACTCAGGTGGAGAAGCTGGAAAATCATTTGCAGCTCTAAAGGAATGCATAGTGGGGCAGGGGCCTATTATTGTAATTTAATTAATTTAATAAATATATTTAATAGAATAGGAGCCATATCAGTGTAATCATCACCAGGAGGCCTCTCATTCGTCTATTTTTCATGCAGAGCAGATTTTTGTACTGCGCAGGTGCAGTTTCAAAAGATGGCAGGAGCAAAGCCTGAGTAGGAGGCCAGCAGATCTTCTAGCACTTGGGAAAAACCGGGCATGATTGGGCAATTTGTCACCCAGCATTACGGTACAAAGACACTGTATCTATTTTGTTCACAAGAGAAAAGGAGGCAACTTGCATTTTTTTGTGGAGGGTGGAACTGTGACCTTTTTAGCTGCTTGCATCAACAGATGAAAACTGAAGTCCTCTGACAGAGCTCTCTAAGGAAAATTTGTCCTGCTGCTTCTTCCCTTGATTAGGAAAAAGTGGTTTTTCTGCCTTGCAAAAATGTTTGACATTTAAAAGATTATGTGAAAAAATCCATTCTTCAGTAAAATAAAATGACAGCTTTGCAAAGTTCTTCACTGAGAATGAGGCACTAGGATAGACTGGGGTACCCATTCCCATGATGGAAGCCCCAGGCTCAAGCCATTGTTAGAACAAGGAGCTCTAACTCAAGCTAGGAAAGATGTTCACATCATACAATTATTCTCCAGTGGAGCCTTCCTCCCTCATGATTTCAGTGTCCATCTTCTCCACAGGGAGCCCTTGAGAACCATATTGACAGCAGCTCTCCTCACAGAAGAATTTGTCATCTTTGTGCGGGGGAAATATATTTCCTAGAAGATTTCCATCTGTCTTGAGCACGCACTTTATTTAAACATCCAAAATATTGAAATAAGAAGCTGTTCGCAGAACAATCACCTTATCATAAAACACACCTTGCTAAGAACATGATTTTTGTTTCCATTTAATGGGAGGCAGTGTTCCTCATTATTCTCTGCACACTGAGCTTCATCTAAATCAAATTGAACTGAAAAGGACAATAGTGCTATTGATTTCTAGTACCAAAAATAATGCATAATAACCTAACTGTACTGTCAAATCTGTTCAGTGAATGAAATTGCTATCACAGAAGATGTATCATTATTCATCAATTTTATTATCCTTGCCAAGCAGGCTGGCATCTTCATTCATGCCATTTCTATGGAACTTGACTTGAGCAAGAAGTGACACCACGATCTGCACTTCTTGGTCACCCATGCATACCCAGGAGCTGTTCAAACATCTTTGTTCCTGTGAGGAGGGCATGGAGGTGCCTTCCTGCTGATTGTGTTTCTGAAGCTGATAGCTATGGGAAAGCTGCAGTTTAGCTGAAAACAAGATGAGGAGAGATGACACGTGCATGTGTTTGAACATTTTAAATCTGTGTGCAACAGTGCCAGGAGCAAAGATTCCTGAATTAGAAAAGATGTAACAAGAAGATTAAAAGCACAACTAATTTGTTATATGCTATCAACTAGGCTATAAGCTTTTCACTTCTGTTTTTAAATACTGTTTATAATGAGTGCTGCAAAGGAAACCCTGCAGTACAGGGTGCCAAGAGTCATGTTTTGGGACAGGGAGTCGCAGTTGTGTTGGAGGTTCAGCTGGCATAAACTGGCTTGGGTTCACAGATGGCATCTCCCTTCTCTGCAATGTGCTATAACATGGCTCGATGCACGGGTGCATGCTGGGGATGATTATTTTTAGATGATAACTGCCTCGTTCTGGAGGGGCCTTTAGAAGTCTTGGAGCCAATAAGGGAACTATGGCATCGGCAATGTGAAAATTGTGGCAGCGTGACATCCAGGGAAAATAGTGATAGGCTTGGTTCAGATTCTGGTCAGAGAGAACCACCAGCAAGTACTGACACCAGCAGCAGGGGTTTTGGGACTTGTGGCTATTTGTTGATTAAAAAACCCAAAGAAACAAGCCACCAAAACCAACCACCCCTCTTGCAAGTATTCTTCTCATACACACTTGGGTTTTCTGAACTGCTGAGCGATTTGGGTAGGGATACACTTCCTTTCTTTGTTTTTGTGACATGTCAAGCATTCATTATGAGGAGTTCTTGATCTTACATGCCTCTGTAGCCTATGCTTTGTAACTGTTCCACCACTTGTAGCTGAGGTCCAAAACTGCTCTCCTCTTTCTGCTTTTGATTTGTTGGTGTTTGTATCTGCCCTTCCAGGGGCTGGCTGGAGTCTACTACAGAAGGGCAAAAGTGGTGAGTGGAGCATATATCACTGGTTTCTCAGTCTGACTGCTAGTGGGAAATACTGACACTCTTTCAAGAAAGCTCACTCATGTGGCCCTCTCAGTTTACCTTCAAAGTTCAGGCTGATTGCAAGGTTCAAGGAAAGGTGGTTTAACTGACTCCAGCCTTCAAATTTATTTTAGGCAGACTGGTGAGGAAGTTTACATGAGGTTGAAGGTCGAATACTTTGTGTGTAGATGTCAGAAAATTCAGGGAAAAAAAATAGTTCCTTTTGTGTGAGGTGCCCAAGGACTTTCCTGTAAACCTCATATTTCTGCTCCCCATCTCTTAGATAATGCAGATGATTATTGGAACACAGTTTACTTTTCTGACATAAACCCCGCTCATTTTTGTTCCATCCTTCTTCCCAGGCCCTCCTTTTTCATCCTACTCAGGGAGAAGAAGCATGTGAGAAAGGAAGAGTGGGAGGAACTGGCAAAACCCCCACATTTGCACGTGGTGCAGCTTAGCTGGTGATGACGATGGGTCTGAAGACCAAATGCTTCTGCCATTAGCAAGGCCTTTTGAAGAAGGAAACCTCTGTAGGGTGGCAATGCAAAAAGATAGGAGCTCTTGGGCAGATTGCACAGCCTGAGCTCAATGGATGGTCTAGGCAGTGCACAGCCCATTTAGAGGGCTGCTCTCAACCAAGAAATTTCCTCAGCTGACCTTGTGGCATGGGCTAACTCAGCATTGAGCTGACAGTTTGCTTTCCAGGACCTATGTGACACCTGAGGTGGAAACGCACTTCCCACAGCAAGTCTATTAATAAATCTGCTTTTGTGAGCTCTTGGCCACAGTCTTGAGGCCATATTCTTCTAATAACCCTAAAATGTGTTTTGTTTTCATGTACTTGTGGATATTAGGTTGAACCTTTCCTACTGTCAGGGATTTCTGAAACCTTAATTGCTTTTCCAGCTTGATTGCCCCTGGAATGAGCTCAGGAATTAGCTTTTTGCTAATGGGGAAATATTTGAGCTGTTAAGGCTCCAAACTATTATTTTTAGACCTAAATTAAGGTGGGAAAATGAGATGCAGATAACAATCAAGGTTTCAATGTTATTACACTAGAATGCACTAGGACTTACAGGATTAAACACAGCCTAAATGAGTCCAAGAACCTGTTCAAAATGAGTAGAGTAGTCTTGAGATAAAACACCGAGACCTTGTCTCAACTACATGCCATCTTGATGTTATTTACCCTTGTTTTAATGTAAAGGTTTTGTTGACAGGCATAATTCCAATAATTTCACTGGGTTTATATGCTAAAAGAGTTGGCTTTATTGGAATAAAAGGGTACACTTTTAGGGTTTATGTTTTTTCTCTCATCTTAAAGAAAAAATTGGGAAATTGAGTAATGACCTAATTGACTTTAGCAGATGCTCTGCCAGTGTGTGGAGAATTCATGTGGTATTGTTTGTCACTGGGGGACCTTAACCATTTTTGAGCACTTACAGCCCTCAGAAGCAGTACAGTAATGCCTTGCAGTACTTCTGAGGCATATGCAAAATACAGGTTTCAGCAGATACAGCTTAAAGCACAGCAGTTGTGAGAGTGAAAACTCAAGTGTAGCAAATTAGCAGTTTTATTTTATACCCAAGCCATTGCTCAAAGATGGAAAATTATGCTAAAAAACACAACATGTGATAAAAGCAAATGTTATTTTTACTCCTAGGAAGAAACTTTCAGAGAATGGTTATCAATGTTGCAATTCTCATCACTTACTGGTTTGTTTAACGGACTCTTCTGTATGTAATGGTTCCTCTGACAAGGCAAACCTCAAAAAAACTCAGATTCAACAGCGAGAAGTCTTGCAGTTAATCATTCTGCTTGTATAGGTCCCTCACTCATCTTTTTACCAAGATTTTTTAATTTGTGGGGCCTGCATAAGCTAATATTTGAGACCCTGTAGAAATGTAACATCTGGTTCTTTCATTACAGGCTGTCAAAACATTTATGTGCAACAGGACCTAAGATCTCATTGGGGAAAAAAAGAATTACTCTGAACCTGAATTGAAATATTTGTTGTATGTTTTGTTGAAACAAATGGAAAATTCTGCACAAATCTACTCTAGATCTTGTGTTGCTATTTTACCCCTCTTGACTCTGTCTTTATAATATGAACAGGGCTGTTCCCTGCTGGAGACCACAGAAATCTTCCAAATTTTCTGAGAGAAGATAGATAAACATTTGGCTCAGAGGCAGGAGAGTTAACTGGACCTTCTTGGGCCAATTAGATTAATTTGGAACCCTGCTCTTTTTTTGTGAGGAGGATGGGGGAAGAAGTGAGGGGCCAGGTACTGAGTTGTTCCTGTATCCAAAAGCTGCCCATACAGGGCCGAACAGAGTAAAAATGGGGGAGGCATGCTCCTAGCGTGATGTATGTACATGCTTGAGCACACCTTGACTTTACTCGGAAAGACAAATATTCCATCGATCTGATCCTGCTGCAGAGCAGAAAGGGTGCCAGCCAACACGTGGAGGTCTTCTCCAGGCCTGGCAGCAGGAAGGGCCATGGTTTGTGTCATGGCCACCACGGGAATGTGCTTTGGTCCAGCTGATCCCTCTCCAGGAATTTGCCTCGTTTAAGCAGATGGAGCTGTTCTGGGTTTACAATGACAGCTGTCTGGCCAAATTGGGCCTTTCAGCAATCTCTCCCCGCTGCCTTCCATGGTTCCTGACCACACACAGGTCCACTCCCCTGAGTGCTGGGTGGCTGCTGCTGCCTCTTGTGCTGTTATTGTGTTCCCAAGTGAATGGCGTGCTGTGCAAAACGAGCATGAACTGCATCAGGCTTCATAATGAGATGCTGGTTGTACTGGCAGTGCACCACTTCCATCTCTAAAGGATAAGTAGCATCATTTATGGGAAGTCTTGAGAGCTAAAGCAGATCTGGCTCTGACAGGGGCAATCAGATTTATATAATTTTCTGACAGACAGTTAAGCTTAAAGCTGCACAAACCGGAAATATACTGTCAAGGAAAGTTAATGCTTTAGAAGCCCAAGGTTTTATGAGGCAAGGCACAGACCTCTCCTCATACAAAGATGCTGCTGCTTCCTCCTGTCTTTTCAGAAGCCCCACACTGCCATGAGACAAGACTTCACCCTCCCATGAATCTGATCCCTTTTAAAGGTAATAGAAACAAGAGCATTTTAATGAGGGGTGTGTTTGGACTAGACTCTACCACGACTTAGACTTCAGTGTTTGTGTGACAAGAAGTAGCAGCAATTCTCCTTGGTTATAGCTGGAACAATAGGTACATTTTAAACTCACTAATGCAGGGGAGATGATATGAAATGGGCTAAAAGCTGAGACTGGGTCATGATTTTCCAGCCAGCACAATGCCCCAAAGCTGTACTGAACCGTTAAGGCTGTCTTATGTTGTTTCAGTAGAATGATATATCAGTTCCAAAAGTTTTGGCACAATGTCTCAAACCTAACATTTAGCTAAGGCATTCAGGTAGAGAAAGCAGAAAGGACATGGAGACTGACAATCTATTACACACAATTCTTACACCCCTGACTTTTTGTTTTGGTGGGAGGGTAGGTTGCTTTATGCTTGTTAGCTCTGTGTAGCAAGTCACAAAATGTGATGGTGGAATATGTGAGTCAAAGAGAAGGCTGCCAAAAGGTTTGTGCTGTGGAAACCTGTGGAAAGCTTGTTCTGCTTTACATGTCACATAACCCTGCCGTGTCTGGCTGCGGGGTCTGGCTGCACCCTAAAAACACACACACGGTACCCCTGATGTGGACATGGGACTGCAGAGCTTTGGGGGCCCAAACTGTAATGTCTTAATGGTGTCTGACTTTAAGTAAGTGATGATTTGACAAAGCCACCTTGCACAGTGTGTTTTGATGAGATCCTACAAGCCCAAAGGATTTGGAGATACCAAACATCCTTAATACACTTGATGGTCTTCCTGATTTATTTATTTTTGGGGGNGGGGGGGGGGGGGGTTGGTTTTTTTTTTTTTTTTTGCTTCTGGGACTTTATAGCTGAGAGTTTCTGAGGCTGAAGCAAGTTTGTCATTTAAGTATTACTGCACGCTCAAACCCAGCAGGCTTTTGCAGGACATTCTGTGATCTTGATACCATATTGTCCCAAGTTCAAGAGGCATTTATGCTTTTCCTCCTGTTTGAGTGTGGGCTAGAGTGAGGACAAAAGAATGAAGAGTACCAACTCTGTCCAGATGAAGAACACAAATGATTGTGTTTTTATTTAAAAACTAAAAAAGCAAATCTGTTCTTTTGAGTCGCACAGTTTGTGCTGCAACTGCTGTAATTCTACAGAAAATTGTTCTGTTTTAGGATCTTTTTGCTGGAGGCAGGTGTTTAATTTAATTCTCCCTTTTCCTATTGTTACAAAATACCTGTATCTGCTTATTGTACATTCAAGTAACTCATCAGTGTAAGAGTTTAACCAGAGATGGTGATTGAAAACTCTTGTTTAAAGATGACAGATATTTTTTCCCCCTGCAAACACAATCTACTGCTTTTTACATGAAGTACTTTTGAAACCTGAATGTATCCTTACTGCTTTAACATCTCTTTCATTTACATACTGCACTGAAGAAAAAAACCAAGTAGGTAGAAAACCAGAAAAGGAGGTGGGAAAAGAAGACAGAACTAGATAATCAAAACCACTTCAAAAAAATTCTTTCTATCTTCAGATATTCCACGTGCTTCATCTCTATTTAGCCATCCAAAAGGAACTGACAGGAACCCATTCTGGAGATTTGTCCATTTGAGTTAAGTGCCTTCATGCACTGTCAGCTGCCATTAGCACTTCATGCTGAGGAAGTGTTGCTAAATGGGTTCCTAGATCAAAAAAGTAGTTCCCAGAGCTGGGAGGCCCTTCCAGCAGACTGTTTAGGGGAAACAGCCAAAAACACCAAATCCAAACCCCAAACAGATCACAGGAGGAAGATGAGCAAATGAAAAAAATTATAAGAATTTTCAGGAATTTTACAGTGCAGCATAATTATGTCTCATTAAAATGCTCTTCCTTTTATTATCTTTACATTTAGTACAGTGGGGGTTTTGTTTGATATTGTGGTGATTTATGAGTACTTGTGAAATGACAGAGAAGGAAGAAATCTGATGAAAGGAGAGGTGAATGATTGCCCTTAAAAGACCAAGGGGTTCCTTGCAATAGCTTTTCTTGGCAATACTTTCCTAGTCTGTAGAGCACTAGTTTGTACAGGGTTTCAGTGGGATACAAATCTTTGATCATCTCTGTGCTAAATGCATATTAGTCTGAGTAAATGTTTTGCTTAGGTTTCAGTTATATCTTTGGTTGGGTTGGGTTTTTTACTTCTTGATGGTTTCGGTCATCACAGATATTAGTGGTTCTCAGGTGATTTCAGCAAGTACCAGGGTAAAGATGAGATGACATTGAGTCTGTATGGAATCCACAGGACTTGGGGACAGAAAGCTGTAGTGTTAGTGAGGCTATATCAGCTGATATCAGGGGAAAATTACCTATTTGACCCAAGGGGAACACAAGGAATTTTTGGTCAGACCTTTTTATCTGTAAATTCTCTGTTTACTATTGGTTTTGTTATATATTTGTCTGTTTATAATATGCTTGCTTAGGTTTTCTTATGGGTACTTTAGCAACTCCTTTTGATTTTGGATCTTAAACTGCTTTACAACCATTTCATAGTCTCCCTTCCATCTCACAGTTATTAGGCATTTTTACCTCTAATGTACATGTAGTCTTCACTATAGGAAATCCTGAAGTTGAAATATGGAACCTTCTTAGTTGTAACAGATGGACCTGAGTGTTGGGAAGCTAGTGGATTCTCTGTTTGGGTCTTTTTTGTTCATAGGAATGCCAAGCTTGCTCAGTTGTTCTTACTATCCAGAAATTCCAGGCTCCCAAAGTCTGAATCCAGATGCTGATGATGTAGGCTGGTGTTTTCCTAAAACTCAGCGTGCACCACCCTGTAGTAGCAGAAGCTGTTCAATTATTATTTGATGAGATTCCCCACGTGAGCCTGGCATGAGTATATTTAACACTTCCTATTTGTAATTACCAATGTTCTGCAACATGTTAAAAATAGTCCAGAGGCTTTGGCCCTGCATGCCCTACAGTATGTTAAGCCTTGTTTGGGCTTACTGCAACACTGTAATCACAGATCTTGTTGCCTAAGGGAATTTTCTCACGTTTCTTAATTTAATTAAACATTTCCCATTAAGTTTAATTAAATGTTAAGACGGAGAATTCCTCCTTAACCCTACAATGATAAGGCTTTACAAACCAAAGTACAGTTTTCACAGATTTTATTCTGGGACTTCATCTCATTTGATACATGTGAATAATTTAACAGTGATTTTAACATTCTGGGGTTTTGTGAAGTCTGTTTCTATTTATCTCCCTCCAGCTCATTGGAAACAAATGACACAGATCACCACAATTCCCTAATAATTAGAAATGAGGAGCACTCATTATTAGAAATGAGGACCACGTCTACACCATCTCTGCCTGTCTGGTAGTTGTAAACTCCCATCAGTGTAGTGCCCACCTAAAAAACCTGCCAAGTAATCCCTTTTCTGGAATTTTCCAAATTTTCCAGGTTTGGGGCCACGTTAATCAGAATGTAGTCAGTTCATGCCCCGTATTTCTGTAGTGACAGCACTGGGCAATCAGACTGTCTGTTGGAAAGTTTAGGTACCATCTAATGTAAATAGTTGTGCAGGTCAGCTATGCTTGTCTTAATTAAAATGCTGAAGGGTCATGTGAAAGCTCTGGAGAGAGTACTGTTGCAATTATTTCACCAGTAAGGGAGATATTTCCATATTTCTACTTAGTGGGTTTATACTTTTTCCCATTTTTATGTGAGGGTGACTGAAATTGCTCATTGATCCTTTGGACAGAAATTACTTCGTATCGCTCTTCAAAGCTTTGCATGTCTTCAGGCTTTTCTGTGTGTGTGTATTACAAACACTTGGTTATTTAAAGGGGGGGGGGGGGAAAAAGAGAAATGTGACACCAAAAGTGTACATCCCACATGCCATACATCAGCATGCTGAGGGAATTTCAGGTTTAAGGCTGTTTCTTTAGGCTTCCAGCTGACTTATGATAGCACAATGTGAAATTGTAGAATGAGCAGAGTCCCATCAACACCACATCTGTTCAAATTGCTTGCCTTTTAGCTTCCACACTGACATTCGCAAATATGAAAGGGAAGAAACTTACAGTTCTGTCTGATATGCAGAACGTTTTATGGTGTAAAAATTTACTGAAACTATTTTAGTCAAATACATTATTCTGTCATGACCTGCATATAAACATAGTAATTTTGCCTTTTATATGAACAGTTTTCACATCAAAAAAGCTTTATTTTACAGTATTTATATGCACAGAAAAATCTACTGTAAAAGGTAAGCTCCTGGCTGTGTTTATTTCAGTAGAATTTGCTAAAAATTGCATTTATAGAGCAATGAGGCTCAGAGCCATCCCACCTTGCTTTCTCTCCAGGTCTGCTGTTCACAGCAGGAAGGAAAGTATTCAGATGCCACTTGAAAGCCAGTTGACGCTCTGGAGGTGCTCTTTCTTCTCCGTGGTCTGCTGGGTGTAGAATGCCTGGACTGCTATTTTAGGCACTATATTTCAGTGGAATGCTGAGTTCAGACCTGATGGTCTCTGCAGCATCATTTAAGGGCGGAAATTTTGTAGGTGAAAAATAGCAGACCAAGTCCTTTAACTCACAAAGTTATCTTAGCTCATTGATTTTCATGGGCCCCATCATAGGAGCAGGTTTCCTTTACAAAAGGTGCCTGTGCTTTGAAAGTTACGTGTTTAGTGCCACACTCACATTTAGCTTCAGAATCAGCAGATCAGGCCTCTTTGGGGATCCACTGCTCTGAGCACGGTGTTCCCATCTCTTATGGATTTAACATGGTTCTTTCACCGTGATCTTGTCTTTCTGAATCACATCAACAAAGTCTGTAGCCCCCAAAGAGATGCTTGGAAATCACCTTATATTGAACAATAAGATTAAAAAAAAAAAAAAGGTAAGAAAGAAGGTCTTCACTTCTTTGCTTCTTTCTTTTTCTCAGCTCCTTTAATTTTTGTTTTGTTTTGTTCGTGTTTTGCTGGGTTTTGTTGTTGTTGGTTGTTGATGTGTGGGCTTTTTGTTCCATTGGGGTTTTTTTTGTTGTCTTTTTTTTTTTTTTTTTGTGAAGCAAGTTTCCTATTTTTACAGCCTGACTTGTAATTTTAGAATACTTATAGCTGGCAGCACAGGGATGAATAGAAAAATATAAAGGATTCATGTGATTCCAGGAAAGACTGTATAGTTCATTCCCAGGGAGTTGTGACAATAGCCACAGATACTGATAAAAAGTCAGTTTTTCACGAGAAAATGAGCAGGTGTGTCTGAACACATGAGGTGAGCCAATCTGTTGAATAAGAAGATCCTGATTATATGTGACTATTTTTCAGGGCAAATCCTTATTTAAGGTTCTTTCATGGGTCACTCCTGCCTTAAGCTCCTATGCCTTGGAAGGATAAACCTTGGAAGATCATGCCTGTTGCTGTTTGAATTTTTAGCTTAAGAAGATCTGTTAATGAGAAATATAACTTCTGCATTGAGTTACACATTTTTTTTTGATTGAAAATTAAGAAGACAACTTTTTATAAGTTAAATAGTGTAAAGCTCCTGGTAAGTATTATTACTTTTTGAGAAATAATACTAGGCTGGTTTCATATATTGCCTTAAAAATGAGAAAATCATTACTCTTAGTTCTGTTTCCTTCCAAAGAGCTCCAGACCATAAGCAGAGAGCTAGCAGGGCTTAAGGGGTTTGGCAGAGATGTGCAATGTGCTGACTGGAGCAGAAACATCTTTCACATGCTTGGTTCAGCAGCAAGGCTGAAAACACTGAAAAGACATTTAGAGATGAAGTCTGCAACCAGTTGCATTGCCTGGGTTGCTTCCCCCACAAAGACAAGCTCTCTTATTATTCCTGATCTTCAAGAGGGTGCTAGCAGCCATTATTTCCTCATCTGTATAAGCAGAGAGTCAGATCCATGTCTGAGAGAGCAGTCAGTACCTTCCCAGAAAGGAGTGTTGGCTCTCAGAGAGGTTGAAAATTGAGAAAGTGCTTTGTTGAATGTTTCAGAGCAGTTGAGACTTAGTCTGCTGTGGCCTCAGTTTTCCTGTCTGCTATTTTCTAAAGTTATTTTTCAGTTGTTGGTTTGGTTTTTTGGGTTTTTTGGGTTTTTTGGTTTGTTTGGTTTTTTTTTTTTTTTGAGGGGGGGGAAGTTGGGTTTTTATTTGTTTGGGTTTTTTTGGGGTTTTGGTTTCTTTGGGGTGTTTTTGCCTGTTTGGTTGGTTTTTGGTTTTTTGTTTTTTGGGGTTTTTTTGAGTTGCAATTTTAAACTCATGACTCAGAATTTGTCTGAGAAGGGAGCCTTGGAAGCTGCTTGAAAATTGGTATCACAAACTTATAGGGCCAATAATTGAAGTGTTTCTTGAAAGCTGTGAAATCAAATTAGCAACTCAATTTGCTTAGGATTTTCAAGTGGGGAAAAAGAAAGGGCACTCCTATTTTTGTCTGTGATCACTGCCTTGAAGATAAATGACTTTGCTCCTTGCTGTAGGCCGGTGTACATAGCCTTAGCCACCACACAACTTTTTTTTTGGTGGTAATTGATTTTTTTATGAGGAATTTTCAGAACAATTTCAAACCCAAATATTTTCCCTCTACCCTTTTATTTCTTACTTGCTCCCTGGCTGATTTGGCTGTCAGTGTAGTGCACTGACAAATAAATCATTGTCAGGGCTCCGTTCCCCAGTGCACAAGAGTCAGGAGTCCCAAACTAACCCTGCAGTCACACAAAGGTCTTTACTTCACAGCTTTATCAAGGCTTGCTGACTTTGCAGCATCCCACAGAGAAGGCAAGCTCATGACATGAAAGACAGTATCTTCTGTACTCAGGACAAATAGACTGGAAACCAAGGTGCCACACGAATACAAAATTTAACACAGGCAGTGCGATTCCTTTTGCAGGGCACATGACCTGATGGGTTAAGCACTGCAGGATGAGCTGGGTGACCAAAATGTGAGGATGTTCTCTGTGACCTTGAGCAAGCAGAGTCCTGTAATCATAGCTCAGTTTCCATTCTTGTTTCATGACACAGATGCTGCATAATTGGAGCAAAGAGCAGGCCCTTGGTGTAAGGCTTTCCTACCTATCTGATTTCATGCAGATAGTGCTAGTAAGCCATACTGGAAAAACCTCTCTTTCTGACAGTTCTGGGGCCAGTTTCTGTCTCTCAATGTTTACCAATGTGTGGCATCTTGTAATTCCACTGATATTTTTTGAGGGTTTTGCTAGAACCTCAGAAGATGCTAGTTTATTGCTAAATATTTTGCCTTTGCCCCTTTTCACAAACACTGAAATTTCAGACCTGGCACCCTGCAGAGGAAAACTTTAAAATACAGGCACGTTCGGTGAAACTAGATGAGAACCAGCAAAGCTTAAATTTCAGCTTTAACTGATCATGTTAAATTCCCACATATTCACAGGAAATGAGTATGTGGGAATTTTCTGTGATGCTGTTTCAGCTTAAGCATGCTAGTGCAGATTTTATGGGGTCTGGGGGTTTTTGTGTACTGCAATATTTTAATGTTTTTAACTTCTTGCTGTACTGCAGACATTTGTAACGAGCAGAAGGCATCAGATGTAGAATAGTGATCTTTTGAACTGCTGCTAAAGTAAAATGTGCTAAACTGTAGAGTGAAAGGTGATGCCACAATCAGCCTTAGAAATTTCACTTCATTCGTTTTTTCAAGGATAAGAAACAGATGAAAGAAAACCTTGGTTTTTTTCTTTTTCTAGTTACTTTCCTCACTGAGAAAAATTGTAAATTCACCTTTCAAGTTGAATTAGAAATCAGTCCTAGCCACTTGCTCAAGGAGGGCCAAAGAATAAACACACGAATATTTGAAGTGTAGAGAAGTATGCTAATATGCCCAAGTTTGGAAAAAGGTAATCTAAATTAAGCACAAGGGGATAGAGAGACAGCAAAGATGTGAAAAGACAAGGAGCCTTCAGAGAATGCCTCTAACAGATACCATGTTTACTTTGTTAAAAATGGGGAAAGCAATCTTTGTCTGCATGTTATCAGTAAATGAGAGTTTTAATAATAAATTATCCATGTGATTGCTATTTTCTTTGTCTTTGCAAGCAGAGAGGCTCTAAAAAGAAAAATATTTCTCTAAGTAAAGTGTTTCACTAGTGGAAAGCGAATAGGAACAAGTCTGGATTTATTATTGTCTTTAATTTACGGGGTGTTGGATTTCTTTGGGGGTTTTTTAGGGTTTTTTTTGAATCAATAGGGAGAATTGTTGTCTCATGATAGAGTAGTGGGCATTTAGCACCATTGTCACAGTCACTGTGACATTAGCAGATCAGGAAGCACTGTGGGTTGGAATAAAACTATAATCTTCTAATCCAAGTCAGTGGTTGGGTCAAAATCAGTGTGGGGCCACAGCTGACAAAAAACTTGGGTGTGATGAGCAAAAAGGGACACATTGGTGTTTGACACAATGATCTTTGTGTGTCTGTGACTAAACTGAGTACTCCAAGATGCAGATGGCCAGTTCGTGGTTGCACTTTGCCTTCCAGTGCCCTTCTCCTGGTCATCTGTGCTTGGGAATATGAGATTATCTTGGTTCCCTTTCTTGCTGTTACCCCACTCTCTCTCTCTCTCTCTGAGGATGGTAAGCACATATTCCTCAGAAGGAGAGCACACGTGCAACCTGTGAATATTACTAGGGAAGCTGTGGAAAGAATTGGTGTGGTAGCATGATTGGGAGATAGCAGCACTTGTGTCAAATTAGTGAAAGAAAAATGATGCAACTTCAAAACAGAATTAGGAGCACAAATCCCATTTTGCTGGTAGTGCTGCATCTGTCCTAAATTTTGGAAGTTCTGTCTGGAGGAGTGTAATTACATGCCTGAAAAGAGGTCTTAGTTGTCTGACCTTAGGTCCTATAATTTACATTTTGTGCTTATGGTCACCTAAGAAAGGAAGAGTATGCCTTGGGATGCATTTCTTGTTAGGATGATCATTTGTGCCTTTTTGCCATCTTCTGGTTCTCATTCCATTCCACTGTTGAGCATGAGTCCCTTGCTTCCCTGTAGGGAGAGATAGATGAGCAGACATGTAAATGAACCTTCTGTAACTCTTGCACAGGATTTCATAGTCTGTCACAGAGGAGCAATCGTCTGTCGCATTAATATGGTCCTTATTACAGTATTTATGTCAAACCCCCTGTCTTTCATCATTTTCATTAGCATGAAAAGTAAGGTTTTAACAACAGTGGTAATAGGTAATAATGTAGCATTAGAACATAAATCTAGTGACGATACAGATACCCATAAAGTGACAGGGAGATGTTCTAATTTGCTCCCAGCACTTATTCTGGGGACAGATTTTTTAATTTTTAGGAAATATTCGCTATAATTATCAGAACTAACAGGAATGCTTGGCAAAGGGGAAAAAGAAATCTTTGGGTTGCAATTAAATTGAAGATGAGAGGTAGCAGTTACAGTTACAAGTTACCAACTTTCTGATGGTGCTTGGCACAGGTTCCCTTCCTGCTTCTGACCGACATGTGACAAAACCTCACAGTTACAGAAGGGTTCATTGCCAGAATCTCTGACTTTGGCACGGGAAGGACATTTTATATGCAGTGTGTATTCACAGGCACAAGTGGGACAAACTGAAGTGAACCAGATCATTGAGTTAAATAATTTAAATGTTAGAATATGCTTCATTCACAGTCAGAACTGTGAAGTACTTTGTAAATAGCAGAGCCCCTCCTGAGCAGAGGAGAAATTGCTCAGTCATGAAATTTACCTAAAGAGCCGAGGTAAAGGCAACCATTATTTGGAAGAATAAGACCATTCAGTGGACCTGCATCAGACTGAGAAAACACAGAAAGGAACAGTTTCCCTACACAGTAAGGAAAGGAAAAGTACTTTAGTTATCCAAACTAGCACTTGAACACGCTGCTACAGTTAATTTGCGTTGTAATGGAGTGTTTAATGACTTCCAGTGGTCAGGAAGCTGGTTTTAGAAAGATTGTGGGTGAGAAAACTCTTACCCATCCAAAGCATCCCAGTGATTTACAGCATTTGTAGGCTGCACAGTGCATTGCGCTGCTGAGAAGCCCCAAGCTAGCGTCCTCTGCTCTGCTGCCAGAGCTGAATGCAAAGCTGAGCAGTCTTGGCAGTGCTGCTATGGATCCAGAGAGCCGAGCCCCTTCACATGTGCACATGTATCAGCAGGCTCAGATTTTGAGGGCTGTACACAGCCCTGAGCTGCTTTCCACAGGAATAACCCATTTGTTTTGGGTGTGGTGCTGGTTTTCACCTTGTAGCTCTGTCTTCTCTGACTGAGCTCTGGGATCAGACACCTCATACTGGTTCATATCTAGTCAGACCACGTGCCACCACATGCAGCCAACTTGTGCACGATCAGGTAATGCTTCTCCATGGCAATCAAGTCCTAGTTTTTGGATCTGGCTCGTATAGGTGATGATGGGATTTTGCTTTCGCTGCTGACCTAATGCTTTCAGAAGGCTGAAATATGACTTCCCACATTGTGGTTTGGGAGCAGGCTCCATCACTCTTTTCAGCATCACTTACATTTTCCTGGTCATGGTTTGCGCATATTAAAATATGTTGTGCTGCTTTGGAAGGAGGGGAAGCAGAGGGGCACCAATCTCTTCGCCGTGGTGCCCAGTGACAGGACCTGAGGGAATGGCCTGAAGTTGTGTCAGGGAAGGTTTAGTTTGGATATTTAGGAAAAGGGTCTTCACCCAGAAGGTGGCTGAGCACTGGTACAGGCTCCCCAGGGAACTGGTCACAGCACCAAGCATGACAAAGTTCCAGAAGTACCTGGATAACACCCAAAGACTCATGGTGTGATTTTTGGGGCTGATCTGGGCAGGGCCAGGAGTTTGATTTAGATGATTCTGGTGGGTCCCTTTTAACTGAAAATATTCTGATTCCTGGGCTAAGAAGCTGGCAGCATGAGGTCTGTGCATGAAGATGGTAAGGCTTCATCAAGTGGGATGTGAATTTATCACGTGTGAACTTGTGCACTCTCTTTCCCTGTGCAAATCCCTGCACCCAGCACGAGTAATTTGGCTAGTGGGTTCAACAGCTGTCCTGGGAGTTTAGGCTCCTTCTCAATGCACTGAACTGCTCAAGCAGACCTCTGGTTAGTGACAAGGTGCATTTGTCAACTGCAGCCCTTTTTTCCTGCTCGTGAGTTAATCAGTCTTTGTCACTCGTGTAACTGAGCTGGCTGTTACCGCTGTTGATTTGTGACACAGAACTTTTTTGTCTGGTGGAGATCGGAGCAATTTGCAGATGAAGGTGAGTGCTCTCATCCCCATTTAACTGATGGGAAAACAGCAATGAAAACCAATTTCTGAGAAGCAGCAGAGCTGATAGTTAGCCATTGGGAATAAAATCTTGTCTCTTACCATCCCTGTGGATGCTTCATAAATTTCAAGTGAGCCTAATGTGCAGTTTGAGATATGTTTTGATATATATCCTTTTGACAGACAAATCATAGCCTATCTTTGTATTTCCAGATAGGATGAGCCTGATTCTTTCTAAAATGAGATTTCCAGAGAATATTTATGTTCACAAAAGAAAATTCCACTTAAGTATTCTGCAATAGCTGTATGTTTAAGCACATGCTCTTGCCTGGTAGTTTGCTCACAACAACATTCATAGAAATAGTTGGCAACCTGGAATTGGGTACAGTCAAAGTAAATTCATGTGGAGTAGACAAATAATTGCCTGCGCAGTGGTTACCATCAATTTACCTAATTTTCAAAATCCAAGTTCTGGTCCACATGAAAAATGAGCTGCCTTTGTTATCTCTGTCATCTCTTTGTTTCAGTGTAGTAGATGAGCAGGGAAGCATGTGGAATCCAGGCTATCAGCTGGTGCCAGCTGTTTGTGCCCAGGGAGAACCTGGCTCACAGCATGTCTCTCCCCTTTGAAGGACACATGGAGCAAAAGGAATGTTTGCATTATGTGACTAGAAAGGTTAAGAAGATGGCTGGTTATGTCAAACTTCCAAAATATTGTTGCACAGACAACAGGTTCTGCAAAGTCCATTCCAAAATGACCAAGCAGTTTCAGGTTACTGTAATAGGCTGAAGTTAAACACCTTTGGCTGTGCCCTGTGTTGATTCAGCCCCTATTCTCTAATTATGCTGGACCTTCCAGCAACTGTGACTGAAGTTAGAAAATCTCTCCTTGCAGCCATTAACTCCTACCCACCTCCACATTCATGCTTGGCAGAGTGAAAGTCACCTTTGGATGGTGTGTGCCTGCACACCCAGTGTGTGCTGGGATTTATACTTCCGTTCCCCCGCCGCATCTGCAGGGTGATTTCTGCATGTTGTGGAAGACAAGCAGGAATAAATGCTGCAGGCTTTTTAATAAAAATGTTAGTGCCTCTCCATTTACGCAGCAACGTGGCCTGATTATGCAGGAGCTCTGAGGCTTATCCCAAGATGATGATTTTTACATCAAAAGTAGATTAATGGAAGTCGACAGCCTTGTGTCCATCCGAACACAGTATGAAATGATAATAAGCATAGAATTGCTAGTCAGTAGGGTCTCATGTCGCATACTCAGACTAGATAAATGATGAATATGTAATGAAATTACATAGAATTGAGACAGATGGCTCTAGCTTTTGATAAATGCATATATCTTCAAAATCAGATAATAATGCCAATGTGTGGAAGATCAATTGGGATATAACAACTTTGAAAAAGAAAGTAATTTCTTTGCTTTCACTTTAAGATGTGCATTTAAATAAGCATCAAGTTCAATTTAATTATAATTTTTTTCATCATGAAATTAAACACGAAGAAGAAAAGATACCAGGGGGAAAAAATAAAGGGACATTTTAATCTTATTTTGCTTTGAATTGTAGTTATTTATCCTAGTGCCTATAATGAAATACCAGTGCCAAAAAGAAAAGACAATTATTTTCTCTCCAATAAACATTAAGATAGATTGATGGTCACTGCTATAAAAAGGATTAAATGAAATTCTTGACACCTTTTCAGGAAGATGTCAATTTGTTCCTAAGAACTCCAGTTATGAGGAAGCTTATAATACAGTCCACTTGTTATTGATAGGGATGTTTAATATTTTACTGACTATTTAAGGTGCAAAGTCCTTGAGATAAATCAACTTCTCATCATCTCTCTGGATTTTACTATTTCACTAGAGGTACATCTTTCAGGGAATTGGCATGATTGACTAAGGACATAGTGTAAAAAATATCATTTGAAATACTGTCATCACCAAAAAGAAAGAAATTTTGAGAACAAAATAATTATGAAGCTCATTAAATTCACAGTTTCTGCATATCACAGATTAGTGGAAGAGTAATGGCAGTAACTCAACACATAATTTTGCACGCTGGTTGTGTATTATCTGAAGTACTGTCACTTTCTTTTAATTTAAAGACCTTCCTCGTGTAGATAAACAAATATATCTGTCCCTCATTTGCATGGGGTTTAGGATATTTTCAGGTGAAGAGAAAGTAGCTTTCACTTTTCTGCAGTCCATCAGCCCAACTTTGAGAAGTAGTTGTAATGAAAGAATACCTGCTGAGATCTGAGGTAGTAGATGCTGTACCAACACACAACAAGGGTGTTACAGGTACGGAGAGTTTGTAATCTCTTGTCTCCAGATGAGAGCTCTTGAGTTGGGAGGGAGGAAGTGGGTAAAAGCAGTGCTGGGTGGGAATACTAGAGGTAGACCTCTGACGCTCCCGCAGGAAAAGTTTCAGGTGAGATATTACTTTGTGTGGCTGTGGAGATCTGGAATCAGCAGCTAGCACAAGAGAAGAAAAATCAAGTTTAGACTGCAGTTTGGGGTTCAACTCATAAATTGCCTTGATGTCATCAGAAGATGATACAAATTCCTGTAGTGCCCTTGTGTGAGGACTGCGCTGTTTACACCGAGGAACAGAGAAATGAGGCTCAGATCAGTGGGCTTGGATGCTTTTTGTGCAACCATTGGAAAAAACAAAAATGCAAGACCCTTTTTTCTTTTAGTACTATCTGTGCGCAAGAAACAGGTGTTTTCTCAACTCTGCATTTTTCCAGAGCCTCCCAAATGTTATTTCAGCAGTCTTTGCAGGAAGGTACTGCTGGGTGCTGGCTTGCCGTGGCAGTGGGGCGAAAGGCCTGCCCTTGTCAAACTGGAGGGAACTGATGCTCCCAAGGGAAACCCTTCTTGGAGTAGTAAGAATTTCTACCTCACAGGCTGTTTGCTGTAGAGTCATCACTAGAGGAGCATGTTTCTCCTTCCACAGTTTGCCACTTCCTCAGTGATTCCAAAAATCACTTACAGCTGTCTCAAGCCAAGTTACCTAAAGTTGGAGGCTTCCTAATAAGACTTTAGCACTTTAGCCCTCTTTAAGCAGAAACTCTTTGCATTTACCTTTCAAGTGGAAGGATCACTGACTGTCTAAAGCATTTTAGTAGTATCAGTATTTGCCTTCAGTCTGCATTTACATGGGTTCATGGAGAATCTGGGATAAGATCTTAAAAGAGCCTATCACTTTGTGATATTGCCTCAAGAGAATTTTTCTTTCTGTGAATCATAACTGTGATAGTTTATTGATCAGATTAAGCCAACCTTCAAAAGAGAAGATAATGCCATACATTTTACTTAAGATGTTGGTGCAGCTGCTAAACAACTGAACCTCAGTGAGCAAACGCCTTGGTGGTGGTAGGTGGAGAGTGCTCTGTTCTCAAAGATCTCAAATCTTTCATTTTCTATTGATGCCTTTTAGAAGCAAAAGAGCATTTTCCATTACAGCAAGTCCTCAGCTGCCTTAGGAATCAGTAAAGATGGAGAATTCCTGGTCTGTGCCTCAGGAGCAGCCTGCCATCCAATTGTATATGGCCTGAAACCATTTAGTTTTCTGTGCTGCAGCAGATCTATACTATCAGGGGCATTAAAATGTGGCTGGCCAAAAGCGTTAGAAGGAACTCTTGGCTCTCCCTAAGGAGAAGATTTGCCATCTCTGTGGTATATCAAGAAGGAAAAATATAGGGGAAAATCCTTATTTCTATACTTCCGCTGTACAGACAAGGATGAAGACAATTTTCTCTTCTGACCGTGGATTATGGGTGCTATCAAAGACAGGCTATCCTATAGGTGGAATTCCCAGTAAAGAGATCTTACAATTTCTGTCTGTGTAGTGAGAGAGATCTGCAGGAATCAAAAGAAAGTGTCAAAGCACATTGGTGTTTACCACCTCTTGGTCAGTCTCACACACACACACACACTCTGTTTCTGGAATTTCTCATGCTTCAGCATGACTAAGAAAGACCTTTTCTTCCTCTCCATCCCCAGTCAAGGATGCTGCAATGATTAAGAGTAGGCAACACTTCATGGAGCTGGGTAGACTTCTGTGCAAGCTGCTGCTGTGGGAATTCCAGAACTTTGTGGCATAGGAAGCCTGACTATTAAAATCCTCAAAACAACACAGGCCTAGGTTTACTTGGCTCATTTGAAAGTTGAAGAGAAGAGGAAAGGACAGAACTCATTCAGGTCTTGAAAACTTAGACAAAATGAGTTCAGGAGAACCCTTGATGTGATGGTAAGTATCTTTTCAGGGCTTTGCTTGGACACTTTGAACACCTGCTAGCAAAGGCTAGCACTAGTAAATACTCATTAGCAAAAGGCAGACTATTGCCACTGTCTGCTACTTTCTAATAGATGCATGCATTTCTGCAAGTGAATATTGGAGTCAGTGAAGCTGCATGGTGTTAGGTAATTTCCTGCATCTCTCTTTGCAGCTGAAAATGTGGTGTTTTCTTTTCCTTTCCTCCACCCCCCTTCTTCCTCCCCTCCACATTAGCTCTGGCTTTAAAGCTGTTTTGCTAAAACTCAAATAAAGGAATATGCTAGAATTGGAAAGATAATTATAAGGTCAAAATCCCTCACACACCACTGGATTCTCTCCTTCCTGATGTGGATTCTGGATTTGTCTGTGAAAGCAAAGAAAAAGCTTTCTTTGGTGCATTGTCATTAAAACAGTTAGAATCTGCAAATCCTGTACAGTCAAGACAACAGCAGGATTATGTTTGAATCATAAGAATGAGCAATGTGTTCTGCTTAATTACAGGAGTTACAGAGGAAAAAGATTTATTGACTGCCCCATCCTTCACCCCTCTAGTGTAGGATTGTTCTCTCCATAGTGCTTCTTAAGTCTTTTGCTTTGCAGTGTCACGTGCACCACGTGATGGATCATCCACAGCTTAACTGGAGGTCTTGCAGCAGTTCTTAATAGGTTAAAAGGTGTAGTTGAGCCTGCTATTTGCTGGCAGATCATGTTCTCAATGTGGACTTTGGGAAATTGCCAAGACGGGCTCATCTGGGGCTATCAAGCTGGAGAAAACAATGGTGTCTCAACTCACTATCAATATGTTTTCCCTGGATCTTAGCTTTTACCTTGGTTGTCTCAATTTCATCGAAGAGTTTTTCCTCATTATTTCCTTTGGAGAGTTCAAAAATAGTTCCTCCTATCACTCATGTTCACAGCCTCTGGTTTCATAATCTTTCCCAACTGTTTTTTTAATGTGGACTTTATCTGTAAAATGGTGCTTATCTTTGATCACACTTCAGTTGGTAGGAAATTTCCTGCTAAAATCCTCTATTTTGATAAAGCCCATTGCATAAAGATTTGGATTTATTACAACAAATCCTGCCAAACCAAAAACCAAACTTGATTTTTCTTTGTTTCTTCCTTAACTCCCTCCCCACCCCCAACAGAAATCTTTCCTTCTTATTTGAACTTCTGGGATTTTATGGGTAGTATTTGGTGTTTACTTTTTTCCTGAATAAAAGGCTGAAGTTTTTTTGTACATAAGAACACTCTCTCCCTGTCTGTATCTAATATCCTGCACAGATTGGTGACAGTAACATGCCTTCTCCTAGGTGTCAGATATAAACCCATATTAACACATTTTAGCTCTGTCCCCTTCTAGATGTGTCACGGAGAAGCACATGAGAAATTCAGGCCAATACTTTCACTTGCAAACCCACTGTTATTTCTCTGTCTAGGCTCTTGCTGTTGTCCATCCAGGGTCTTTCAGTATTGTTTCTTTCAAGTTTTTATTTTTACTAAGGTTAGAAGTGTTATTTTTCCCCAAATTCTACCCTTCTGAAGTTGCTCCACATATTTCTGACAAAGGTGTTTTAGGGACTTCCCCACCCCCAAACAGAAGTTTTAATGAAAAACTGTCAACCAATGGAAACGTTTTTTCTTGTAACCCTTTTGGGTTTCCAGTTTTCAGTAACTGCAAATTCTTTCAGTTTTTGTCTACTCCAGAACGAAGAAAACTCCTAATTTGAGGAAAGCAAACCCAACTCTTCTCCCTAAAACCACCAACCCCTCCATGAGTAGAAAATGTCTACATACTTAATATATCCTGAGAAAAATAGTTGACATTTTCTGAACAATATCTGTGCCATTCCGACTGGCTCCGATTTTGATCTTGTGTCTCTCCACTTCCTTCTCTCCCTGTAAAGATGAGTTTATTATATTTTTGCTCCCTGACATTTAGAGTGTCCCTGACATTCACGTTGAATACTGTCTGTAAAGTGTTATTATGAAGATGCTTATTCTACTTTAAAGTTGCTCTGAATGTAGGGATAGAAACATTTTCAATTTTGATTCTTAAACCAAGCTTCTTATAGACTGAAGGCTGAAACAGCAGATGGTAGAAGTACTGAAGCCCAGTTCCAGCTGATGTACGGTTAGTACACCCCTTCAGAAAGGAGCCCAGTGAAAGAAGAGCATTTTGAAGTTCCATTGCTGTTTTTGAAACACACATAGCTTTTTAATGAATACAAAGGGCCCTTGCTGCTCTGATTCATGCTGCTCATCTCTGCTTCCATCTCTTGGGAATGCTGTTTCTTGGCTGAGCCAATCACTGGATCTGCAATCTAGCTGGGTTGTAAAATGAAGATCTGTCTAGTTTAAGATTAGTTCTGTGGGGTGTGTGCTTTGTCTAACCCCGTGTGGCCTCTGTGGGCCAAAAAAAGAGTAAAACCGAGGAAGACTCTTCCAGAAGGAAGTTCATCCTAAACTAGGGCTGCATGAGATGCCTGTGTCTCCAGTCCTTACTGAAGGAGCTTAGGCCAACTAACTTATACAAGAGCTAAATCTCCCTCCAACATTTTGCCCTGTGTTACATCTTCTGAATTGATCCCCAGGAATTCTGTGTGCTCAGTCCTGTGCTTGTGGCACCTCGGAATAATTTCAAACAAGTATTGTGATGAAAACAAGAAATCCACAGAGACATCCTAACAGAAATATGTTACTTTTCTGGAACCGTTAAATAAAATAAGTGCTGCTTTGGTTACTCTGAAAGGTTGAACAGATATCTAGCTTAGGGTATTTCTTTACGGTATTACCTTAAGCTATCTAGGAAGAGAGAAGATTTAATCACCCCTCTAGGTTATAATTCCACTTCCCAGTAGAAAAAAAATCCTGGGACAATTCTTTATAATAGCATTTGCTATGACAAGGGGTGTCTTTAAAATGATTAGAGAGCCATTTGCTACAGTGATCAGTCAATGAGAAGAGGGAGAAGTTAACTTTATCAGTAGCCTGAAGAATAATTCTGGAGTTGCACTCTGCCAAAGTGGAAGCAAATGAAAGGCTAGTGTAACAAATCCATGGAAGAAGTTGGGATCACAAAGCACCATCTTTTCTCTAAACTGGATTAGCCAGAGGCAAAATGCTTTCCTCAGTCACTGATTGCCAGACCTTTTTTTTTTTTTAATCAGAAAGCTTTAGAAAGTGGATAAAGACAAATTTTCTGCTTCAAAGTGTTCAAATATCAGTTCCTGCAGGCACTCTCAGGGGATTATAGCATTGTTTAGAAACTCACTGATTGGGGGATTTGGAAACCTGAACTGCAGGACTGTACTCATACTAGAAAATAGATACTGTTATTGGCAAAGTAGCAGGAGTAGTAGCTCTTTGGCCAAGTTTCTTTGACTTTGTAAGGAGTTCAAAGCACCTTTAGAGAACTAATATTCAGACTGTAGGCAGCATCAGGGCTAAGAAGTTCATAGGACTTCATTCTCTTGCTGCAGCAAAGTGGTTTCTCCACCAAACACCTCACAAGCTTTGATGCTACTCACTTGCTTTCATGTTAGTGGAAACTTCTACTACAGTGACTGAGCCAAGGCAGGACTTGCTCCCTCAGCTGTGATGTGCAGAGTGTCAATGCTAAATCACTGAGACCTTCCTTGACTTTTGTTTGAGTAATTTTCTCTGGAGCTCTTATTGGAGTTCTGCAGGAAGGACATGTGTTAGAAGGTAAATGCACATGCTCTATTTTGGCATCTTCTTGAAGGGAATTCCTTTGTCAGTGCTTCCTTTGGCTCGCCCAATCTGCTAATGTTCACGTGGGAAGCTATTTGTAAAACAGAGTTTTGATGGAAGCATGAAGCATTCCTCACCCAGCTGATGTTTGGTAAACCACCAAGCAGTACTGTGTCCTGGAGGTATCAAGAAGGTGTGTGGTGACTGAAGATTGAGCTACTGACAGTGATGGGAAGTGTTTTTAAATAAGTTTATTTAGTTAATATTAAAACTACAGCTTTAAAAGTAACCTGTTTATTGTGTCATAACATTCAGCAAAGCCCACATTCCCTTTTGGTAATCTGTCAGATGTTTTTATGGTCCCTGTCACTTGCTTGCAAGCTTGGAGACTGAAAAATAGGACATCAAATGTATTAGATGGGGCTGTGTTTCCTGAGAGCAACCCCTGCCTTCTGTCTCATTTCAAGTGTGGGCACTTCCCCTAGTTTATGAATGGTAGCTGCTTATATCCACAGTAAGAGTGAGCGTACTCACTGATGTAAATTGATCCAGTCCCACTGCAAGTAAAATTGCAAGCACTATGGTCATTTTGAGGAGGAGACATTCATCCAAATTCATGACAATTCACAGCTTAAATTCCCTGATTCTTCCAGTCTGACTCAAGGAGATACTGACAACTTTTAAAAGCTCATTCTAACATTTTACACATTTGGGTAACTTAAAACATTGTTTGTTTTGTTTTAGTGGTTTTCTTCTTTCTAGTTAAAAGCCCTGAAAATAATGAACCGCTGTCAGCCTGGCAGAAAAACATCTTCTTTCTTCCTTAAAATCCACAATAGTCAGAACCTCGGGTCTTAAGTGAAAAACGTAATTTTTTAAAATCTTTGGTCGGATTCAGCAAAGGAAGAACAACAACTCTGTTCCTGAAAACAAAGGGAAAAAAATCCACAAATTGCCATGAAATTTCAAGTCTGGTATGTGACAGGTCTGCAGTTTCAGAAATGGGAGTTTTATGCTTCTGGAAAGCCACGATCCCATAGTGACAGCCTCCCCATCACGAAGTATTCCTGTCTTGTCAAAGAAGCTTTGAAAGGAACAAATGCTATTTCATCGGTATCTTGAAAAGCTCTGCATTAGTTGTGTTTTGTGTATGCTTTAAATAACATAGAGAAAGTGTGTTGCATGATGGCCTAGCAATTAAAGGGCACAGTTGGCTGTCGTCTTTGTAACACTGCCTTGCTGGTGTCTGTCGAGCAGCCAAAAGTTTTTTGTGTTGCTGAGCACAGAATTTCCCCGCAGGCAAAATCCCATTCAGACAGGACAAAGAGTTTGTTCCAAGTTGTGCTGTCCCTTTTTTTAGGCATCTTCCAAAAATTAGGCCAGAAGAGATATTCCAGCATCTTGCAGATGGTGCATGCATTTATTCTGAACAGCGGGCAGCCAGTTTGCTGCCATTCAGCAATCTATGCTGTGGTGACATGGATTTCTGCCACATCCACATTTTTCTGGTGTTTTGCTATATTTCCAAAAAAAAAAACAAACCCAAAAAAGCCCTAGTTTAAGGGGGGAAAAAAAGCAAACTCCACACTGTTGTTGTTATGAGTTTTGAAGTGTAAGCGGTGAGTAAGAAACCTTCATTTCTCTTACATGGTGATATTTTGGTCTTATAGCTAGTTGAGAAGCTGTATATCTGTGTCCCAAGTAACTGTTTCCTGCTGTCTTGAAATGTTCATGCAGATTGATTTTGTAAGGGGTGATTTCCATTCAATATGCCTTCCTCTTCTCATCTAGATTCAAACATGAGACATAAAATTGCAGTCTTATTGATTTCATAGAAATCCCCAAAACCACAACCTCTGTTATTGGATAAATTGTGTATTAAGTTCCTATTTATTATTTGATGGTTCTATATATGGTTACTGTATGCCACTGATTCTCTGTGCTGATATTTTCTGATATTTGTTTTTCTTGTATGCGGAGTTCACCAGAAGAAGGCCTGCTTTCCCTGCCTTGGGTATATGTAACAAAGGATTTCAGTGACTACTGTTAGACTGTCTCTCTTTTTCTTTCCTCCCTATTAATATTCATCCCTTTTTGGGTAGTGGTGTACTCTCTACACAGCTACAATTCATTGTGCAGAAGAAATAACATGAAAATACTGAAATGGAATCCTGGCCTTAGGGAAACCCTCAAGTGCTATTTTTTAAGGGCCTAATTTAGGACCTAATTAGGAGGTTTTTCTCCTTTCAGAGGCCACGTATGGGGTGCAAGCTGAATCCAGATCCCCTGGAATATGACATTGCCAAGTAGATGTACCTGTTGAAGAAACAGGAGGAATAGATGTTGGCTTTTCTAAACCTGCAAGATGGGACTTCACTTAGTGTTAATCTGAGGCCACTAATCTGCTTCTTGCATGTAAAAACACCTGTGTCACTGACAGACTACAGCTGCGTGACCTGGAGAGGTGTGAAAGGAGCTTCAGAGCTGCTCTGTCTACTCACTGCTTTACCTCAAGTGGTGAAAGGTTTCCCATTCCTAGTGCTATCCCCATCTTCTTTTCAAAACCCCATATCCTTCAGACTTCTCTGCACCTCCCAGTGTTGATTTTCAATCATTAAGGAACTGGTACCTCTGTGCAGGTGATTCATTCCTTCTCTATCACTTCTCTTCTGACATTTGAAATTGGATTTTGCAGAGGTACCACTTTCCTGTAACTGATAAGAAATGTTTGTTTCTGTCAAGATGGATTTTCTGTCTTGCTCCTCTGCTCTTTCCCTTTATCTGCCCACTTTTGCATTGTTCTTGCAGTTCTTTGTCTTCATTTTTGACTCTTCTCTGACCCACTTTTCTTCCCTACTTTTTCCTCTACTTTCTCCTCTGTTCTTCATGTGTCTCTTCAGACTCCTTTCACAGATATTTCTGATGCTCTGCTCCATTGCCTGAATCTCTCAGCCTGGAGATGATGCAGTGGCTATAAAGGTAACAGAAAAGAAAGTCCAGCTCCCTCTTTCCAGCTCTGGCTTGTGTGTTACAGATAGTTCCAGGTCTTTTTTTTTTTCCAGAAGCATGTTGGTTTCATTGGCTTTTCCAGTAGGAAGGGGGTTTTTTCCTGAAAAAAAAATGTGTTCAGTTAGTACCAGCATATGTAGTTTAAGAGATCTTGGTTCAAGCTGTGGTTGCTTGATTTTCATTATTCTGGTCATTATTTCTTGTTAGAGTTTCATTTTTTGTAAATTATTAAAAGCTAGTTGAAGGCCAGAAAACTCTAGGCCAAACAAATCATAGCTTGGGAAATCACCTGGAACAAGATCACCACAGAGCATTAATGAATTAGTCACTGGGCTACCTTTTACTCTGAAGTCCTTAGCTCTTTTCTTTTCCAAATGAAACCTGTTTTCCATCGTGCCATTTCTTCTCTTCCTAAAGTGCAGAAGAAGTAAATACCAGGTTTGGGAGTAGAGAGTTCCCTTCCCCTATCCTCTGTGTGTAGGCATGTGTTTCTTGGGAAGGACCAGATATGGATTAGCCCAAGCTCTGGGGAACACCGTGATCTTTCCTCTGTCCTGTGTGAGTCTAGGGGACTTGGGCTTTTCCAGTGGGAATAGGAGTGTGTAGGAAGGGGATTTCTACTGAGAGGGAAAGAAAGGAGAGCTGGAGTCCAAAAACCTTGCATTGGTCACAGTTGAAGAGGGGGCTAGAACAGCAGCCCGGATTGTGAGGCTGGATAGGGCAGAGAGAAGTGAAGAAACTGAGTTGAAACATGACTAGTGGGAAAAAGGGAGGGAGGGAAAGTATCTGAGTACTGGGATAGCTGAGGTGGTCAGCTGAGGAGACCCAGCAACGGATCAGGCAAGACTCATTACCAGGGAAGATGCAGCCACAGAAGTGAGTAGGGGCTGGATCAGAGCACTGGAAGTGGAAATAGGTTGCTGTGGCATGTGGGGCAGAAAGGAATTGTACCTGGGAAGGGTTGGAGCCTCAAGCTGCATGCAGGGGCTGCTTGGCAATGCTTCAGGCTCTGTGTCAGTGTGACTTGGTGTGATTTTCTATCCTATGCACTTCAGGGCTTAGGGTATGGGCTAAAGGAAAAGGAGAAAGGCAGCCTGCTGAGATTTCGCAGCCCTTCTCACCATGGGCTGTGTTGCTGGCCAAGCATCCTTGGCAGGCTGCCATTGTCAGCTGAGCTTGTTGGGATCACACCAGCACCTTTCAGAGCTGAAAGAGATCCGAGCAGTGTGGCTCTTTTGTTTAGTAGGAATCACACAGGGAAAACCATGATCAGTGATACTGAAAAGAAACATCCTGTTACCTTCCTCTGTAATATAATATTTTCTTATGTGTGTGTGCTTGACTGTGACTCTCAAAGGATAATTCATTTTTAAGTTTCTTAGAAAATGCCGCCACATGAAGTGACTGTACAATCTCACTGCTGTCACTGTACCTTTCATTGAGGATGGAAGACTTTTATCAAGTCTTTAATTTACCTCAAAGTTTTATTCCATCATTGCTCTATTTTCAATTCCATTTTTATAATAACAGGACTTTCTTTTATTTACATTGGTGAAACCTTGAATTCATAAACTGTCAGAGTGATTTTAATGTAGAATAAGGCTTTATCACTGCATATAAATATATTTAGCCTGAGATTCATTCAGAGAAATCTTTTGTGGTTTCAGAATAAACGTAACACTTTTTATGTGTACATACAACTAGATTTAAAATGAGATTTATGACATTCGTTGCTATTGTATAGAGAATGAGGGGAAATATGGGGAATATTTTCCCAGTGTTTAAGGCTACACCACTTTGAAGTAATAAACCATTCTCTCCTACTTCAAAGTAATTTTATAGATAGGTTTAAAGAACACTGAGGGTTTGTCTACTGCATTTGTAATTTTTACACTCAGCCAGAAAAAGGCTCTTTGAAAAATGTTTTTTTTTGCTCATTATTGTTTGTATTAAAATACAGTCAGTGGACCATGACCAGCATCAAAGCCTCAACATGTGTTCTGTGCTGCACATTGCAAGGGATACTTCATGGTACAGTTGGATACTCCAGGCAGAAAACATTTCCTCATTCTTCTTCCCTGCTTTGCAAGCAAGATCATGTCACAACAGACATTCAGCCTCCTATTTCAGTGTCTCATTACCAACTGAGAAGACAGCTTGCTGAGGGAGCTTAGCCAAGGTCACAAAGAAAGTTTACAGCAGAGCCAGGAACTAGACCCAGATTCCCACTAGGTCCAGCAAGCATCAACTTGGCTAAAGCTTCCTTAAGGATTTTGTCTGCTGCTGGATTTTTCTTTGGGTTGTCCAGGTTTATTGGCAAACTTGTTTGGTCCTCTCCTTGAGCAGATAGGGTAGCATCAGCACTTTCTCTTGGAAAAGTTTGGAGAAGTTGTGTCTGGCACTATTAGCTCTGCAGGAAACGTTTTGATCGATTTATCAATTGCGCTGTAAAATGAACTGTGCAACTGTTGTATTTTTATTAGAGAAGTGACACAGATTAATTTTGTCACAAGATTTGCTCGATATCTGTTTTACCACGAGTGAGGTGTGCCTTTCAAGTGAGAGCAGCTCTCAGTTATGGATATCCTGTCTTCTTTTTAGTTTTCTTGTCACAGAAAATATATGGTAACTACCAGCTTAGATGAAATTGTTAGTGGCTGAGACTCTCTGACCTGCATGGAAGAAGTACAGAAAGACCTGAGGGAACAGTGGCTAGCTTAGCAAGCCTGTGCTTTCAAGCTGCTTTGGTGTATGTAAGGAAAATGTGAGTTCTGGTGGAATATAACACCACTAGGATGATGACACTGTGGGTACAGAGGTGGAAGTAGCTGGTCACATCCATTTTCCCTATATGAAACATTGACAGTATTCCTCCTGTTATGTCCATCTCTTTGGGGGTCAGTACCCTGTCTGAAGATCTGCAAAAGGCAACAGAAAGGACCAAGCATTAGATGAGTAGGCTTAAAGTGAGTACATCCTGTGTGGAAAATGCCTGTCAGTGCATACATTGGAGAAAATTGGAAGCACACATGGGCAGCTGCCATTTTTCACACAGAATCTAACGGTGTGAGCTGCATCTCCTGTGTGTGTTACATGAATAAAAGTGGATGTTTTGGATGTACATCTTCATGAGCCAGTGCTCCCTGTGCACGCTGCATGTGCCTGATGGGGTAGGTGTTTTCTGCGTGCCCTGTGTTCTTGAACACACATTTTCTATAGGCAATACCTGATCTTTTTCATTTTTATGGAGTCAGGATTCCTGGGAAGGCTATTACTGAGCTTTTCTGGGTCAGCCCTCATCATGATAAATATCAGTGATGTTCCTCCAAAGTCAATGTACTGGCACTGATTTAACGTTTGACCTCTTCTTACCTATATTCTTTTGTGAATGTGTTTCTGTCACTAATGTACTCCACTAAGTGCCTGCTAGATATATTGGAATAGGTTGCCAATGGACTTATTTCATGGTTGCTTTTAGAAAATGCATTTCTCAGACTATTTTTGATTATCTTTGTTCTCTCCTTTCCAGCAGATTGTGCTTTTGATGTGTTTGTAATCGTGTATTATTCCTTCAAGGTAATGTTTAGAATCTCCTTTCACTTCTAAAGCAGGCTGTCATCTCTAGGACTTTAACCAGTTTTGCACTCTTGTTTTGCAATTGTTTTTCTTTCTTTCTTTCTTTCTGTATTTTTGGGGGGTTTTGGCTGTGACTTTTGTTGTTGTTGTTGTTTTTCTTTTTTTGGTGTGTTTCCTTCCTTTGCAGTAGCAGGAGCTTTGTTCTGGCAGATAATGGAATAGAGCCACAGTCCCTGAAGTGCAAGTATTTCCTCATTACCCATTGCAACTGACTGTATTTCATAGTATTACAAAGAGATTTTATTTTGCCTGGGTAAAAAGAGCCAGTAATTGAATTTGTACTAAAATATTTATTTGCCTACTCATTCTATCCAGCACTAGCAGATGGCTGGTAGGCACATGGTGCTTAAAACTTTGAAAGAGATCTGTAACATTATAAAAAGAAAAAAACCTGGATGGCTTTTGATTCAGTCTTGATACAAAGTGGAAGATTTCTGCCTATTGTCTAGTTTGAATTTAAAGTGTAATTGTGACAAACCTCAATGACTACAAAAAAATGAAAATGTTTTCTCTTGTATTCTTTAGTTGTTTTTTTTCCTTTTTACTTGTATGCTGAAGCTCAATGGGAGTGCTTATGGTAATTTCATCAGATCACTTGAATGTCACCAATTTCATCCAGAGATGTTTTTCTTGCAGCATCTCTCAGGTTTGGTTTGGCACAGCTGTGACTTTAGCAACAGGCCACCTGGACAGTTTCTTGACACTGGGGCTCACATAGGCAGTGTATTTCGGTGGATTTTTAGTTTTAATAGCTAAAAACACCAGTGTGAGAATAGTTTGCATAGAAGTAGGGCCAGTTGCTTCCCTAAAGCAGATTCAGATTAAATATTTTTATTATGGAAAGCACTAAAGGTGTGTGTAAGGAGGACAGATACATATCTCAGTTTATGCCTCAGCAGAGCACCTGGAGCACATTCAGAGCACAGCAGAACATAAAGCAGGGTCCCCTTGCAGATGCTCAGGGAGGGAATTTAACAAACAGAGCATGTTGTGAATGACCCATCCCTTGGATATTTTCCCAACTTCTGGCAGTCTCTAGCAAAGGGTCTGCTTAGATCGGGGGTTACAACCAGGCCAGTGTGTTTGCTAGTACCTGAGCAACCTGGACTCCAGAAATTTGGCTAATCCATTTTTTAATTCACTTATTTTTCAGCTTTTGTAACATCCCATTGTGCTGTATGCAAGGAATACCTCTTGTTTCTTTTGGGCTTGCTGCATTGTCATTTCCCTGGATGCCTCCATGTTGCTGATAAGGAAAGCAGCAAACAAAAGCAGCTTCATACTCATCTTCTTGATCTTTCAGACCTCTGCTAAAATACCCCTCTGCCATCTTCCCTCCAAGCTTATCTGTCTGTATCTGTAAAGCCTCTTCTTAAACCAGGCAGTCTTGATTATTTTTGATATCCCTCTTTCCTGGTCTGGTGTCCTTCTTTAGATGGGGTAGTGACAAGCCTTGATGCTGGTGGACCAGGAATACAGAGAGAGAGGTAATGAGAGTGCTACAAGTGAGCACATCCCTAAATATTTTTCCACCATTGTAGCACAGATATCAGCAATAATCATCCCTGTTTTAAAAATAAATCCTTCCCTTGGCTGCTTGCAGATCTGATAGTTCATCTTGAGAGATTTACAGTGATGTGATTTTCCTGCACCCTAAGTAAAGAAATCTCAGATGTACAAAATGAAAGATTCTGAACTGCCTTTAAATTCCCCTACTTGGAATAAGAAGCCCCAAAAAAAAATTAAATACTTGAGTCACTTATTAGGGACAATGTTTTTCTCTGCCATATCTTGATTTAAATTGAACGTGTCATTTGGCATTAAGCAAAATGTGAGTTGTATCTTGAAAGACAGCATAACTCATAAATAGTGTAGCCATAAGCCGGCTGATGGCTTACTTATAACCAGGCAAATCTAATATCCTGCTTTGCTGCAGGGTATGTGATTTTCTCCACACTCCTGTAATTTTTTATTGTAGAGGATGGTGAATTTGCCACTTGCCATGAGCTCATTTGTTGTCTTAATGCAGTTAATACAGATGAATATATTTTTAAGGATTCTTTGAAATATTTTAACAGTTCTCTGAATACAGTCTTCCCATAGTAGAGAGAATCTGTGGAAAAAAAAAATGACTACAGGCCAAATATTTATTGAATTAGAGTTTATTTTAAAAGATCCATATGAGGCTTCAGATTTTTTGGCTGGCCTCAGAAAGATATACAACTAGATATGAAATTTCTTGCAAAGTAAACTACCTCATAACAAATGGCTTTATTAGAATTTGCTCAGAAAGATTTAAAGGTGAGCGCCAGGAAAATTTATCATGTAACCATATTCTGGCTTCTTTGTCAAGAGAGGAGACAAAAGGTGTATTTCAGAAGCAGCTGCAAGGATTAATATAAAAATTACGTCACATCCATGTGTATGTGTTTGAACTGAGTATGAAATGCTTCCTTGATCGAGAAATGAAAAATTAACTTTCAGTTGTTTGACAGACATGTAAACATTAGCTATTGTAGAAATAATTCTATGACATAAAAGTAATATTATAGTTCTTAATGCATCTGAATTGAAAAAATGGGAAAAATATATTCCTAGGCCTTTCATAAGTATAAGCATTTGCTGACATCAGAAAATACTTGTTTTGTTGTTTATTACCAGAAAAGGTTTTATAAATGCCTTCAGGAGTAAATCACCAAAGCCATTTACTCATCTTTGAAAAAGCAGAAGGAAATAATTGACAACAAAATGGAAAGGTGTACTTTAGAGAATGATATAAAGTAAGATGCAGAGAATGGCTTTGCCATTAAAATGCCTTGGTAGTTTCAAAGTTCTGATCTAAACTACCGCTAATGGTTTTTTTTAAGAAAACATATTTTAAAAAGAAAAGTGCTTGCAATTAAATGTAAAGTCACATGCAATGCACACACAGAGATAGGAAGCATTTAAAGAGTTGAAGAGAATTCTGTTTTTCAGAGATTACTTTGCTTATAGCTTTGCTTTTGAATGAACCCCAGTCCTTTATGTCAATAGGACCATGTAAAAGGGCCTTCCAGGTAAGTGTGAATCGCTGTACGCCTCTACCCTTAATCAGATCTAAGAGCTACTGGTCAGTGACACCCATCACTGGTGGAAAAAGTGCTCCTGTATGCTCCATTTCTGTGCTAGAGAGAGAAAACTAGAAAAGTCTGGGGCTGAGGTTTAGCACTCACCCACTGCGAGTTTCTCCTTTCACTTGCCCTCTTTATGAAGAAGCAGCTACAAATAAAACAAGAGGCTGCTCTACCTGTGAACGGCCATTCTTCATGTAGAACATCTTTGCTCCTTGATTAATAGCACATTTCCCTGTGATTTATAACCATGCCTGCATTCGGGTGGCATCAGAATAACAAGAAAAAAAGAAAAAATAGTCAGGTTTATTAATAGGGAAAACATATCGCCGCTTATTTGGTTTTGCTCAGAGTCCCATAACCACTATCAGCAAAAGAAGCAAAATTTGTCCAAAACACAAAGGGCCCAGGTGAAGATTCAGCACTGGCTGGGATGAGCCACACTGCATTTCTGGTCCAAGTCTGAGCCCATGGTTCCAGTCACCAGCACTCCAGCACTGCCCTTGCAGTCCCCAGCTGCTACACTCTGGGCTTGCTGTCTGGTCTGGTGGGACTTGCGTCTCGTCCTTCTGCTTGGAAGTATTTTTAGTTGAAAAGTGAAAGACTATAAAAGAGAGTATGGCAAAGGAGTATAAAACAACAGTGAAAAGTAAAGGAAAGAGACTTTGCTTTAGAAAGAAGTATTTTGATCTGATTTTTGCCAAGGTTCACGGCAGAAGGGTTGTAGCTGTGTTTGATCCTTCTCAAACTGCCTGATGATGGCTTGTCTGTGGAGGAGGCACATGTTTTTTGTGAAAGTCTGATCAATCTTACATATATTCACTTTCCCTGCTAGAGTAATTAGTTACCTAGACCACATTTTAGAGCTGATAAAATGACATAAGCTGTCAGCTTTATGCACTTGTACTACCTGCCTTCCTAAAGGTATTGCAGCAAGCAAGACAAGGCTGAGAGTACCAGCTTCAGCTGGAAATGTTGCCTGTGTTGCTCTGCAGCCAGTTTTCTGTGGAGATTGATATCAGCAATTGCATATGGACATGACTGGCAGGTGCAATGGCACCTTTAACCTTTTACTTTGGAGTTAGCTCTGTCCCCTCCAGCTCTCTGTCATTTAGCATACCTGAAGAGGTGTTTCAGATGTGGCCTTAACAGGGCATTGATACTCTTCTACTGGAAGCTCAAACTGACATTCAGACACAAGAAAGAGGAATTTTACCAAGTTCTTGGGTGACCTGAGTCACCCTGCAGTCTTCATTGCTGCAGGGTCCCTGACTGCACGGTCCCACGTGCCTGATTACTTGCTTTGAAGAGGTCTGGCTTCCTGGGAAAAGAAAAACTGACAACCAGCTTTTACCAGGGGACTGAAATTGTATTTAAATGCAGTGATGTGCCTAGTGACATTTGTAAGTGAATAGACACTTTTGAAATGTGCTCTATTGTACCTGTCCTGACCCTTCTAGACATCTGGCCTTACTTTCATTCTCCCATGGGATCATATCCTCTGTGAGGCACCTCTTATCGTGTGCCCAAGCTCATCGTACAGGCAGTGGATTGGGGTATAAGAGTGCTCTCAGGAGCACTCAAAGGAGTTTCTGTGACATCTCCTTGCCTACAGGAAGCAGGTTCTGAACTTTTCACTGGTATCCTTGTTATCTGTAGAAAAAAAACCAAAAAGCTTGAGAAAAGGTGTGGAGAGTCCCCGTGCTTCATCATCGACTGGCAGGCTCAAAGCTCTGGAGTGGCCCTACTGTGGTGTTAGGTTTGGTGTGTCACTGGGAAGGTGTGTCACCCTAAGGCAAGGTGCTCATGGGACAGCTGTTGTCACTGGCACTGGGGGGCCACAGCTTTCCAGACATTTTGCAGGTGTAGAGTTAGGTGCCTGTGTGGGAATTTCAGACTTGGAAAATTTCAAACTAATATTTTTGGGAACGGCTTTGATTATGGTGTAGTTTAATCAGAAGCAAGAGCTACTTATAATTTTCTGGGCTGAATTTAGTGCAATAAGGCTGGAATAACAGAGAAGAGCAGGATTTTTTGTTTGCCATTGCTTGGCTCAATCATACTGGGAAAAGTTTTGATGCTCCAGAGCTAAAGGCAATACAGTAACCACTCTGACCTGTGTTTATTCCTGTTTGAAAGTTACTCAGAACCTCAAAATTATCTTAACATCAAATAAGTATTTTCCATCTGTGAACACATTGTACAAAAGGAGTTTGTTTATACACAATTTTCTGGTTTGTTTCTCATCTTTACATTTCAGTCTGCTCTATTTATATTAATTTTCTTAAGAAGATACTTGAATTCTGCAAAGGAACAAAGAAGGACACATGCCAAAAGTTTGCCTTCAACACTTTTTTTTCAGTTGGTGTTAATTTTTGAGCCACTATTCAAGCAGCTGTCCAGGTCAAGAGAGTTCAAGCATGCTTCTTCTGTGCCACTTGCACTCCAAGACTGCAGTGAAGGAAGTCTGCAAATTATTAGGCATTTGGCAGTGCCTCCTAGTTGTATTAGGTTATAACTGCATCAGTTGCATGATTAAGAGGAAGTGACAGGTAAGCAAAATGAGAACAAAAGGCTCATGCTGTTAGAAGAAAATGTCACCATGTCATACACACTGCACACGTATATCAATACTCTCTCTGAAAATACGGGCAAGAGGAGGGAAACAGGAGAGAGGCTATGTGTTTGTGGGTGTGTTTTCCTGTGTGTTTGTACAATTTGTGTGTTGTGTACATCAAGGTTTACCTCAGGTATATGTGTCCTTCTGTGTGTGGAAACCAATGCACCCATGGAATTGTGGCACAGGTTGTAGCAGTGAGCTGGAGAGGGAGCACAGTGGTGCCTTCATACAGCCCACTGGTCTGTTTGCTGGCTTGAAGGTTTCTGTGCAGGCTTTATTTTTCCCCTAATTAAGTGATTTTTGGAAAAGTATTCATCAGATTTTCAAAGGTTTTGCTTCTCAGGTTATGTACAAACCCCAAATGAATCCAATTAAAATATTAATATCATGAGAATTTACTACATTTATAGCTTTGTTTTTTAAATGAGTACTCTTTATATGTGTTGTAATATTTTAGAATGATGTTTTTCAAATTACAAGTTCTACGACTAAGTAAAGGTGTTTTCACAAACACTCAGTGCTGTGCCATTTAGTTTGGTAGATTATGGTCTGTACCATATGCATGGGGGTGGAAATACCTCTTGTTGGCACCTAGGAGTCAAGGTGTTTTCTGGTTAGGCTCACAACTGGGAGCGAGTCCGAGAGGCAGAAGCATGACAACCAATTTTGGGGAGTGTGAAGGAACACACCCAATTTTGGGGTGGTGAAAGAAGGTGAGATTGTATGAGGCCCTGACCAAAGTGTGTCTGTCTTGGCTGGGGAGCGCAGAGGGCTGCTCATCTGTTTTTTCAGACTTATGCACACATACACACCATGTATGAATGGAAGTGAAAACGTGAAAAAGCAGAGATTGCGAGCTGAGCATTGAAGAGTGAAACAGTGTTCAGGAGATAACACCACCTGAGTGACATTAATTCCCCCGCCTCTTCCTAACCACTACTGTCATATAATGTTAATGGTTGCATTCACAGAGGAAGGAGGAGCAGGCTTTAATACTGGGGATTCACAAGAGATGCTCTCTGAAATCCTAAAGATAAGTGGAATTTTGCGTTCTTGAAATGCCCAAGTTAAGTACATTTAGAAAATATGTAGACTAGCTTGAGCCTCTCTTGTTGAATTTCCGCAGAAATAAAATGAAAATGTCACTCAGCTTCTGCGTTACCATGTATGAAGGTTAAATCTATGTATATCATTCACTCATAAGTGAAGGAGATTTCTTGTGGTGGTAACAGCGCTGAAAAGTTTCATGCTGCTGCTAGATAGGGTATCTTCATTTCTGCATATTTATAGTAATAAAACCAAAAAAAGACAGAGACAGCACCCCCCATTTTGTGTGCTCAACATGTGTGAAAATGTGTGAGAAAGATCTGTTTCTTTCATTTCACTTCTAAAAAAAAATGTTTTTTAAATGTTCTTTTTGAGTTTCCTAATGATATGGCCAGAAAAATAAGACTGATGAAAACTCAAGTGGCCAAGGAGAAAAATCTCTAATTCCTTTTCCCTGAAAAGAAACTATGAATGCCAAGCACTGGCATACCTGGTTTGAAGCTCATGTGAGTGCCTTATGCTGAGGCACCAGAACTGGTCAGCCAGGCTGTCAGGGATCTGCTTCTGGTTGCAGTTGAAGTTGGTAGCTGAGCTTCTCTTTATTTCTGCAAAGGTGTCTGACTCTGCAACTTCATATCTTGGGATGTTGTATTGATTAATATTGTACAAGAGATGAGATGTGTACCTTTCTTTTCTAGCAAGCTTACCTGTACAAGTCAAATATTAATGCCTAGGGTATTCTGTAAATAGCATTCATAATTCTGCTCTGAAGTAACTTTCTGTGAAGCCATTTTCCACTCTGTTTCTTAGAGAAAAACAAACATATAACAGAACTCTGAGACTCCTTTCCAATATTTCATTTGCCGGCTTTCAAACGTCATCATGGGAGCAATGAGACAAGAAAAGACTCTTTTCTTCCTTCAAGGTCTGCAGTGAACAGTGTAAAGCCATGCACAATGGATTTGGAAGAAGCTTTATATATTATGACGAGTGTATCTCCAGGGTGCTCTGCTGTTGTGGAATTCTAAGCCACATCATCTGTTAAGTCTCTGAATGTGGTAAAATTTCTCAGGTTCTTAGAAATGAAAAGCAGATGAAAAGACCCCCGTGACTCAGTCTTTATGAATGCTGTGAAGTAAGATTATCAGCCTAAATTGTCCCTACTAATCAATAGTGTAAACTTGCAGTGATAGCCTCTCTAAATCTGCAGAGCTTTTGGACTGTGCTGGGTGGAAGGAGTCAACTGACAGCTTTAGGGTCACGTTCTCAATATGAGTCTCAAACTGTTCCAGCTGAAAAGAAAAGAAGGCATGTGTACTCATTGCTCGTGGGGAGGTATTCACGTGGTTAGGAAATGCATGATTATAAAGCTGCTTCTACAGAGAGGGAGAATTATTGGGTTTGGAGGGGTTTTTTTCACTTTTTTTTCATCCTCTGCTCTCTCAAAGTTTCTCTTATTAAGCCCTGAAACTCAGCCTTTCAAAATTTGTCCTGCCAACCAAAGGAGCGGATGGGTCTGTGGCTATGCTATTTCTGTCACGCTGAAAATGATTTAGTGTTGACATGCCTGCACTGATGTACATCCATACATTCACACCTTGCTTTTCAGCACTGAATAAAGAATAGTCTGATAAATATGTTTCAAATGAGGAGAATGAGCTGCCTTCTCACTGATAATCAGAGGCCAGTACTGCTGTCAGTACTTTAACTATAATACCTGGCATCCAAGGGATAATAAATACCTTCTTTTATCTTTTTTTAATTTGCTGTCAGTGTGTGTGTACTTGTCTGGATATTTTTCATACCTGTGATCTACTTCTTAGATTATGTCTTCAACTTCTCAAGTTGTATTTTGTTAATCAGCTTTCACAGGAAATGGACACATTTCATAACCAAAAAAAAAAAAAAAAAGGGATTGCCAAGTTAATTAAGCTGAGAAAAAAGAAGAAAAAAGAACATGCAACAGCCTGACTAGAGACAGAAAGTGGAGAGCAAAACCAGTATCAAATATGAAAATATCTTATAAAAAAATGCACTGCATTAATCAAAGTTGTTCATCATTAAAGGATGCCTATGGAAATTTTTTAAATAGTTTGCTTAATAAATAAATAGACTTTCTACTGGGGAAATCATTATAGGGAATCTTCTCCATGTCCATTTAGGTAAGTGCTTTCCAAGAAGGAGTCAGTAATTCCTGTCCTGTCAAAGTTTACTTCTGGTTTTGGATAGTCTTAAAGAGGGGTGAAAGAGTAAAAAACAATTGAGTCTTTTGCAGTTAATAACACCAGAAAATGGCAGACTGCTAAACTCAGTGCCTGGACCTTAGTCTTGGTAGAGAGGGAATTGACTTGGAGAACTGAACCTCCAAAAATTTCAAGGTCATATGGGCTTATGAATATACTAAAGGGTCTACACTAGGAGGTGCAGAAAGGAGGAACTGCAAAGGCTGCGAGGTGCAGACTGGGGGTAATTCCCAGGGTGTCTCATGTCACATTGCTGCAAGACACAGTCTCCAACAGGAAAATGCCCTGCAGATGCCATAACTTGCTTCAGCACATGACATCCAATTTTGCAAGGTCTGATGACAGGCACGGAATTAACTTGGTCTGCTGCTGTAGGCATGCCTGGGAGCTGCTTACCAGTTCCAGCAGCATGTCAAGATATTTGCCCCATCTTTTATGAAAGAAAAATAGCCGTCAGCATTGGCATTTGAAAGAGCACCAATAAATTCAGGTAGAAGCTGAACAGCCATTTCAGTAGTTTCCCCTGTGTCTGAAGTTAAATGTTATGCTAGGTTTTTTTGTTAAACTCAGGTCTCTGAAGATAGGGAGGAAATACATAAGATTTTCATGACATTCATTAAGGTCCTCTTTAAATTAATACGAAGCCAACAGAATTAATTAGGGGAAATAACTGGGTATATTTCTGTTGTGTGTAAAATTCTATAGGTGGAATTTAGTTCTTAAAGCATGCAATTCACCTGAGAAGTCCTATGAATATTTTTTTGTTTTCAGTTTTACAGGACTGTTCTGTAAAAGGTTACACCCAGGAGATAGATGCTTTGTAGGAGATACTATCCTCACATAACTGTTTTTGTAAGTGCAATTACTTTTGTTCTGTATATCACTCATATATCATTTGCTCTTATGAGTTGATTTTATTTTATTTTTTAAAAGTCAAGCTTCTTATCCTAAAGAATAGCGCAAAGTAATCCAAGAGAAGACTTCATAAGCCTTTTTACATCCACCTGAATGAATCCTGATTAGGAACCTGTGCAGTAATGTTAGCCTGATTGGTGGGAAATTGGTGAAGGAAACAACTAATTTTCAATCAACCTAATTGGTTGCTCAGGAGGTTTGAAATCTCAAGGAAAAGCATTGCATCTTCTGCAGCTGTGTTAAAAGATTTTTCTGGAATAGCAAATAAATTGTTGGTAAGAATTGCACATTTGCAAAAATATTTGCATTTGTGAGTAGTTTGTAGAAAAGTCACATGACAGATATTTTAAAAATCATTTATGTTGTAGTGTTTTCAGTCATTATTGAAGCTCAGTAAGTCCAAATTCTATAAAAGACATTTTAAAAAACCTAGTTCAATCTGCTGCCCAACAAAGAAGTTCCTTGATTGATTTCTATAGGTTCTGAGTATATTTTTATCTGTTTGATTATTCAGTCCTGTAGCAAAAAATCCACAGTACAGTGGTACCCAAAACCTGGTTCAGTCCATCTTCATCTGAGTGTCAAGAAATGCTGTTTAAATGACACCTGCATGACACAGTCCCGCATGGAGTTGAGAGTGGTGATGAGCTTGAGAAGAAGAGCAAATGCAAAAGGAAAAGCATTCCCATGGATTCTACTCTCTGTGGCAATATGGTCTGGTCTTGAGCTGGCTCTAAATCCATCCAAGTCCAAAAAGTCAAAGTGTCTGTGCTGGTTTACCCAGCTGAGAACTTTGGCCCAACTTGGCAATTCATCATGCATTTTGTATGCATGGCCTGATGTTTTCCCACTCTAATCTGACTGTACCCAGTGCATAAATAAATTAAGAAATAGTAAATACATTTCTGTACAAAGCCAGTGTAACTCTTAACTGGTTTTTGATGTGTTTTAAAGGTCAGTGAGGAACAGAAATGGATCTTTTACTGACCATGTTAGGCTGAACCGATTCTGCTTAAGTATTTTTTGCTTAATATCTGCCTGTGAGTTAAAGGTATCCCAAAGCCACTGCCTTGAAGAAGGTGGCTGCTTCACTGCAGTAAAGCTGGGCAGCACAGCTGGGCTTGTGCTGCCACATCTGGCTAAGACAAAGACACATAATAATGGCACGGATTTGCCACTTCCCTGCTCTGAATTGTGACATTGCAATTAGCATACACCTCCCAGAGGAGAACAATGCTGGATATATATGGCTGTATGCACTTATCCTCTGCATTCTTCCAGCTCAAATTCTTCTCCCTTAAATCAGACAAGATGTGGAATGGCCATGATGTAACAGGACATAAAACATTTTTGCTTGCTGTGCTTCCCAAGCACTTCCCTTATCACCTTGAGCTGTCCATTCAAGTGTAAAGAGAAGTTTCACTACCCACCTTCTAAAATTATAGTTTCTATCTATTAAAAGAAAGCAGCTCAAAATCCTTTCGAGAGGATAAATAGCACAGAATGCTTTGATTCATATCTGTGAGCTGGAAATTTCACACATCAAGTAAAACACCATGAATACATCATTATTTTGACAGCTTTGTGAAAAAGGAGGCAAGAGGATCTCATTGCATGGATTTAATTTCTGAAGTTTCACAGCTTTGTGTTTTGCAAAAGAATTGAAACCTTCCAGCAGAGCAGAGCAGGTGGTAAACTGAAGGGCAAAGGGGAGATACTGTCAAATCTCATACTTGGCATGCAAGCCCCCACCAAGGGCTTCCAAGGCAGCTCCCATGTCTCTCACCTTCTCAGAATAATGACTTTTGTCTTCTTTTTCAGGCTTGACACTTCTCCAGCTGCTAGAGAGGGTCACCAAAGAGGGTGAGTTAAATTGCCAGAACAGAGTTTCCCACCAAGACTGCCAGAGGTGAAAGGAAAGAGCTTCACTTTCTCCATCAGACGATAGCTGGATGCCCACCACCACTAGGCCACTCAACAAAAGCAATTTCCTGGGCTGGTCTTTAGGTAAGATGAAAATCTGTCTGTAAATGCTGGGGACAAATGCAGTGTTCATTTAGCATAAAGCTGAATTTAAGAGAAAACCACAGTAGTATCAGAGTACCATGAATAAGGAGCAATATCCCAGCTGCAGTGAAAGACTATTTATGTTGAGGTAGGCAAAGGGAGACTCAAAAAAGGGTCCTTTGTTTCTCTGAGCAGTAGTACCCTCCTATGTTCTCATGTCTCTTTGCCTGTTTGCAAATCTTAGCCACCCAAATATTTATGAAAGCCATTTTAAAGCACTGAGGACATTGAACTGCTTTTGTTTCCCTTTGAATCATGGATTTGGACCTCTCTTTGTAATCATGAAATGAGGGATATATTTGTAGAAAACAAATTCCCCATGATTCCAGACCTGAGATTTCACAAAAATTACAGGTATATGCATGTATTTGGTTAGGGTTTTTAACATAACCTTCTTCTTCCTCCTTTGTTCTCAGTTGCCTTAATTACCTGTTCTCCCTGATCTGATGCATTTTAGGACTGTAGGAAGCATGTGCTTTCTTCTGGAATAGAAAGCTGACTTTTTTTTAAGATTTGGCATTGACTTAAAAACACCTGGTATGTTAGTGGTGGTATTTCAGTACTTTTACTCACGTGGTCAGAAATTGCAAGGATAATGCAAAACTGTAAGTAAAGCTAAAAGCAAACTGAGAGTCTGTCAAAGCTCAGAAAACTTTTCAGTAAAGTTCACATTTTTATGGACTTGTTATTTTCTACAAATCCATTTTCTTGTTTCCTGTCACATCTCCAAACCTTTCTGTAAGGAATCACCGTCTCTTTTTTCCCCGTAATTTAAATTCTGCTCTATCTGTTTGGAATATTAGGTATGCCTTAGCAGTAAAATTATTTTAATGATGTGGCTGAGTGCTCGTATATATTCAGGCAAGCAAACATAAAATGGTCATTCTTTATATTAAGGGTCTATCTATAGTTTAGAAAAGGTAATAAATGATAGATTGAAAGCATAGGTGGCTCAAGGAGTGGATGGTGTGTATTACAGAGGTTATTAGCTCATCAGTTGAAGGTGCCATAGATGGCTGCAGGCCAAACTTAGAAGCAACCTGCACAATGGCTGGACTCTGTAACAACTGATTTACTATACACTAACATGCACATTAACTCTTTATCAACTCTTTATGAAATATATATGCTTGGCACCCAAATGACAAGTAGGACTGTAAAAACAGACGTAAAATTTCCTTGTGAATGGCATTATAGTGGCTCTTATTTTAGTTTAAAAGTGCAGTAGGATTTGTAATGGTTCCTATGTCACCTGAGATTCAGGTCCTGTTTTCAGAAGTGGCGCTATGCAGTGACTGCCTCATTTCCAGACAGGATTAGGCCTCTAAATCTCCTGAATAGTGCTGAATATGTTGCTGTCTGTTTCATTTACTGTTGGGCAAACGCCCATTTTAAGCCCACAGCTTTTCCTACATGTGTGTGTCTGCTTTACCAGAAGCAGCGAGGGGTGTAGCGGGGGAGCTGCAGGGGTGGCAAGGACCCCACTGGTCTCAGATTCCAGTACCCTTCCATAATGATCATCTTCTTCTTATACTCCAGGGAAGGAGTAATGCTGATAACTGCATTATCTCCCATGCCTTTCCTTGTGAAACAGAGGAGGATTAGGTATTGGTGACCTGACCATGGAAGGATTTGAGGTTTCTCATCTTGCAACCAGCTGCTGCAATTTGGAATAGTGGAAGAATTGCCAGAATTGAGGCAGGTAGGGGCCTTTCAGTGCCCAAGCAGAGCCAGATGTGCCTCAACCCCTCCTCAGAGCTGTCTGGTAGCTGTTGTCAAGGTGGGGAAAGAGACCACTGCTTCATCTTGTGGTGAAGACCAGTGTTACACTTCTAACAAGTTGTCTTTTTTTTTTCTTGCAAAACTGAGGTGTTTTTTGTAACTTAAGCCCGTTATTTTAATCCTGTCTATCCTGGAAGTGGAGAATAAATTGCCCCCTTCCTTTTTCCTGCTACCTTTTATGTAGATGATTACTGCTGTTATATCTCCTCTTAGTTTTCTGTCTACTTGTGGTGGTCGTCCTTGTTTCATGGCTTCATTTGTTCCAATCAGCAGGAAAATTTCCTTACATAAAATGGCTTTGGATCAGACCCTTTTCTAGATAAAGCTCTGTATTGAAAACATCATTTTAGTAGTTCAAATGTTACATATTGGGATGGCAAGCACGTGCTATTTTAGATCTTGCTTAACAGGCAGCAATCTCATCTGGAATAAAGAAGGGTTATGTCCAGGCTGCTTACAAACATTATTTCTCTTTAGCTCCCCAACCCTATTTTTTTCTATCTGTTCTACTGCTGTTTATGATTCCTTACAGTAAACACTGTAATTTTTTAAAATTATCATAAACTAAGCTTCTATTGACCAGGGACAGCAAAGCCAACATAAGAATGTAGAAAGCTACAGTGTTAAGGCTTGCAGGTTTTTTTTACTAATAGAGTTGTTTGTCATTAGGTGCTTCCAATAATGGTTCTAGAAAGCATCGATTATTTTTATGCCTTCCCTTCAATTTATAAATTCAGTTTACCAGAGAGTAAGAAAACAAAGGTATGGAATGGCCTAAATGTTCCTGGGTAGATTTACTGATTTGTTTTGTCCAGGGTTTTCTCTTCTGCTTCATGTAGGCTTAGATTTTTGGGGGAAAAAAGATCTGAATAAATGCAAAACCAGTTCACGTTCTTATTTTCTTCTGCTAATTTTTTCGTAACACAGAGAAAAAGGGAATAATCTTGAAGCAAAGGACAGGGCTAGAAATTTTGTGACAAAAAGCTCAAGGATCCCTGATGACCAGTCACCTTTCTCTTGGCATGGCTGTGCAGAAGAGAGAGGGTGCAAAGGGCTCCTTTCCCTATTCAGTCTGGGAGCAGTAGGGTCTTTGTGGTCTCTGGAGTGTGAGAAGATGTGAGGGTAGTCTCAGATAGGGATACCTGGAGCTAAAGGTGAAGGACGGGAACTGGCTGCTTGGAGAGGACTGGGCACACACAAAGGGGTTCTGCAGCAGTTTTGTCTGAGGCAAACACAGAAAGCACTGGGGAAGGTTGTGCCAAGGCTGCCTGTGTCCTGTGGCCTCTCTCCATCTGGCATCACCCCTGCTCTCACTCAAAACACAGACATGAAACAGCAGAGCCCTGCTACCAGATAAAATCTGCGTTCCTGGTATTGCTTTATCCAGGTTTTGCTGTCAAAAGGGATGGACTTTTCTACCTTGTCATGGCTGCTGCTGTCAGGCAGACATGGGCCCACTGGGATGGCGGAGAGGAAGAAGACCTTGCCAGGGGCATGGCTGGCTGGAGGAGGCTGCCAGCAAGCACAGAGACCATGGGGCAGCAGGGCACACCCACTGCCTGGAGCACACACTCGAGCCCAAAGGGGACAAGGAAAAAGGGACCTGTAAGGTGTCTCCCTCCATGATGAGATACTGCTACAAGGAGAGGTTCAAACCCTCATAGCTAAAATTCAGGAGTCACAAGATCAGTTTTCCTTTTTGTACAAGTATTCTTTGTTTTTATAGAGATATCAGTAACCTATATACTATTTTGAGTGAGCACATATATAGCTATTTTCTGAACAGAACTTCTGCCTTTATTCCCAACGGGTGAAAAGCAAATTTTTCTTAGTCCTGGTGAGTTCAGGAGAACATGAGGCCGAACAAGTTTATAGACCAAGCTGGACATGGTTGTGTCTTGCAAAGGCACTAAATTAAACAAATTCTAAATACTGGAGTAAAAGTTATAAAAAGTGGTTATTTAGGTTATGGTCCACAGTCTTTACGTGAGAAGAGCTGCTGAGAATAGATTAATATTTCCAGAACTAGGCTCAAGTTGCCTTGGGATAAGAAGATGGAGGAGAGTTTTGCTAATTTCCTTCTGTCAGAGTTAGTTTTTTGCCTCTGGGCTTTCAGAAATTCTCATAAGCATAGATCTCTGAGTAGAAGCTCTATATTATATGGGTTGCCAAGCTGTGTCTGTGAAGCAGAACCTCTTCAGAGCACCTTATGAATACAAGGTTTGATAGATATTTTAGCACTGCCTCTGACTTTGTCCCTGCTGAGTCATTCAGGAGGCGAATGGTTTGATTTCTGTCTGTAGCCGAGGTGGGTTGCACAAAATCTGTAATGCACAAATGATATTAGATAAGCAGGGAAGATTCTGCATGTGAATTGTCAGCCAGGTTACAGGTATTTCGCTGAGACTTTTCATTTCTCTGCCTTCATCAACATTAAAAAGTATGTAGTAAAGTAATTCAGCAAGAACTGGAATTAAGTTCAGGATCATGCAGATGTCTGACTCATGGCTAATTATGAGTGCCCACTGGGAACATTTAAAAAGATACTTGATGCTGCTGAGCCTCTATGGTCCACTAGGACATCACAATGCTGGATGTATTGAATCCAATTGAATTTTATGTAACTTAGACTGGGATTTCTCCCACTTCGCTGGATTTGATTACAGCTGATCAGAGGTTTAAAAAACTAAACCAGGCTAAAAACATTAGGCTTGTCTTTTATACCTGGCTTGTCTCCACAGTGATCTAGCAGAGGAATATATGTGTGTTAATGGAAATGAGAATTAGTCCTTTTTTGTGCTAAAAACCTCAGAGATGGGGGAGCATTTGGTAATTATTAGCTTAAGTTTGCCTTGTACATTCACTTTCCTCCAGCCAGATTGAACATGAAATGATTTGGCATGTGTTCTTGATCCTCTGTCATTGATGAATGCCACTTAGTGACATATTTGCATGATATTTTGAGCAGGATAAATGGATGCTTGAGTCTTTTTTGGAGGCTTTGACTTTGGATTTTTTCCAGAAACGTAGTCTTGCTGTTGTTGTAAGCCCACATTGTGATTGTTATTTCCCACACAGTATGGCACAAAGTCCTGGTGTTATTTATTCAGGTTGCCCTTTGCTATGGCCTGCAACTTCTCTCTGCCTGCTATTCAAGCACTGAGAGAAGAGGGGATGTGAAACCTCCCAACACTACCCCCTCTTTTCATGGATTTCTGGGTGGGGTGTGAGAAACGTGCGAAATGAGATCTTTAAAGATGCACGGTCACATGTGAGGAGAGCAAAATTGCCCTTTTTTAAACATGGAAGCTGTAAATATATCTAGCTGGAGGGAGTCCTGCTGTGTCTCCTGCATGCTCACCTAAGCACCAAGTGGCATCTGTCCCTAAAACTAGCTGATCTCTATCTGACAGTTTATGACTCTTGTGCCACACTCATTATTTATTTAATGAAATGTCCCAGTGAAATAGAAGAGCCATTCATAAGCCCCTGACAACAAACAATCATGAAAATTGCCTTTGAATTTCCCTAATTTGCTTGTAAGAGTCAGAACAATGGAAGAGAATAATTGCAGTTATTAAAAGAAATTGCTGCAGGCAAAATATAACCCATTTTAAAACTCAGATCCAAGAAAACAGAAAGGGGTGCAAATAGGAAAGCCCACCCAGTAAGATTCCTCACGTTCCCTACCTCCTTTTGCCTGCACAATGAGAGACTTCACCTTGCTGTTTTATTTAGCACTGTTATTTAGGAGGAGAATCAGAGCATTTAGTATCAGCACAGTCAAGCTGTGTGTGGCAGCCCCTTGCCTGGCACAGCCACTGAAGAGCTGCTTTCTCCCAGTCTGCATCAGGCAAATGCAAAAACATCCCTCTCTGGAAGCTGAGTGTATTGGAAACCAGTAGGAGGAAAGCTCGCTCTAGCATCACACCTGGCTTTTGGCATCACATCACCCCTAATGAGATTAGATTTCTTTAGACATTTAGAGACAGATTCTAAAGAATTTGGATTCCTAAAGATGTGTCTGTAGAGCTCTGGGGATTTCTGTTGGTCCAGACCCAGCTGACTTGGCACATGGAAAGAGCTGGTGAACTGCTGCGTGCCCTTGGCCGAACAGAAAACCTCCAAGCAATGGCAGAAACAAACAGGGCTTTGACTTTTGTGTGCCTGACTTCCCTGTGCAAGTAAGAGTCAAGCTTCTCAACCAGTTAAACACTGCAGCACTAAGCAAAGTGATGCTTAAGTACTTGTAAAACTTGTGCCTCAGAAACCAGATGGCATTGTTAGGAGAATCTGTGCTTAATACAAACAGCATGCTTTTGTGCTGGACAATTCAAAAGAGCTTTGTCCAGTATAACTGAGCACGGGTGTAACTCTCAGCTCTGAGTACAAATGAAATGTGTTTGGCTCTCCCATTTTTGTATAAGAAGATAACAGAACAAAGGATTGCTGCAATTTGAGGGCATGAACCCTCATTTTCTCTCCAGTCCACCTAAATAAAAAAGAATTTCTTGTTGGCCTATGATCTTCCCTTCTGCAAGTCAAAGCCTTTTCAGTTCCTACTGCAAGTAATGGCAGTTTACTCACAATTTTTCAGCTGCATGTGATATCCAAAATTGGCTGCCTTGTTGTAATGAAAAGCAGCCTGCCAACACGGAGGTCTTTCCAAAGAAGCCTGGCTATTGTCAGAGGAGAGAAAGCAACTGTGGTAATACTCCTGCATTGCTGTTTCACTTCATGCTTCACCACAGGAGCAAAGCAAGGCAGCAGAGACCACTGACAAGTGTTTACAGAACGTGTCTCTTTGACAAAAATGATTGTCAGGCAGTGACTATAATAAAACGTTAGCAGGAGATAGTGGGTTTTCTTGGGTTCTTGTGCCCAGGCAGCTGGCAGTCTTAATTGCTCTGAAGAAATAGAAACAGAATTTCATTTTCTTCTCTTGTTATTTGGGGATGTAAATCATTCACCATTTTAACTCCGTGACTCCCTGCCTAATTTTCCCTTATCAAAGTAAAGGTGGATGGAGCTTCCTTTTAGTTGCCTTGCTGTGCACATTGAGTAAATCCACTAAATACCTCTGCTTTGCATTGATTCATTGTGAGTAAAATTTAAACTATATCCAGTGCCCAGTATTTGAAGGTATTTTTCCAGGTAAGCCCAAAATATTAATTATAGTCGTTTTGATCAACATTATTCAAGGGAAGCTGACAATCTGTATTTGCAGCAATTGAATGCTCTCAGGCACATGGTGGGATTCTTGGGGGTGTCCTGTACAGGGCCAGCAGTTGGACTTGGACGATCCTTGTGGTCCCTTCCAAATCACAATATTCTTTGTTTCTATTATTTCAAACAGCTTTTTTAAATCCAAGCAGACTCCTCCATGAACACTGAGGAATATTAGTTCAAGTCTATAGCAATCTGAGGCTGATTTAGGAATACTGTAGTATTCCTAGTTCTTATTTCAGCTTGCTGAACTATTTTGTTGACTTGGATATTTTCACTGTGTTTTGGTCTCATGAATGGTTTTTATGGTATTTCATTTCCTTAAACAGATGATTTGACACAGCAAGTAGGCTCAACAAATCACCAACAAAATATTTCCTCTTTTCTGGATAATTCCTGTAGTTGTACAGATAGAAAGATAGGAAGAATGTGTGTTAGTCTAAACAACTGCATTTTAGTCTGTAACTTCTACTCCCTCTCCTTTGTACTCTGGAATGGTATTTCTAGAGTTATTGGACAAAACCATGTTAAAAGTGAGCAGAAGTAAATAATGGAAGAAGAATGTTGGAGGCAAAGATTCTTCTGTCATCCTTTCCACTTCTATAAGAACCTTTGCTGATTTACTTGCCAAGTGTAGGCAGACTTTCTGTTCTCTCTCACCTTCTTTTTAATTCGATCAGACAGCTTCACTGTGGGGCCATGCACGTGGGAAAGCCAGACTGTAGGCTCACACCTTTGTTTGCAGTGCCTTCCCTGAATACACTAGCTGGGTGATCCAGAGCTATTATTTGGAGCTTCAAGCCACATTTGGATTTGATATGAAGCTGTTCAGTGAATGTCTTTCTGCAGAGTGTGAATGTTCCTGTGCACGTAAAGTGAGAGGTGCTAAAGGGTGGTGGCTACTAAAATCTGCCTTCTGTTGTACAGGGGTAGAAGACAAAGCAGTGGCAGCTCAAACACAAAGAGTAGGACGTTTTTAGTTTCAGGAAGAGCAGTTCACAGTGTGTGTGATTGTTGTTAAAACAAAGGATGGCAGTTTGAAGTGTGCAAGGGGATAGTTCATATAAATCTGTAGGAAGTACAGGGTACAAACCAGGCAAAATATTTCCCAGGAACATTGTTGAATTTAGGGACTGCTTTGGGACACAAGAACAATGGAAATTCTTATCTCGTCTTTCATAGAAGTGGTCGTTTCTATAAAGGCATCTAACAAATATTTTACAGCAAATAAAAGCAGTCAGAAAGCAAACGCAGCCCTCTAAGTCTCCCCATACTGATGGATTCACCAGATTCTCTTCAAAATTGCAGCCTAATGCATGTTACTGCTTCCACTGCACCTCAGCCACTACAAGTTACAGCTCTTGACCTTTAAATGTTAGGAATAATAAAATTCATTATTAACAAGTAGTCAATTAAAAAATAAATGCCCCTCTGGTAAAACCAAAAAGTAATGTTTTGAAATACTGCCACCTTCTGATCAATCTGAGACGGAGAACTGAGTTATTAGGAACTTGACAAAAAATTTTTATCAACTGTAATAATTGAGGTCCTGATTCTATAATGTTAGAGCCATGTTGCACCATTTGACTTGCAAGGCCAACTTCCACTGAGACTACACACATGAGACTACATCTACAGTGATGTAAGGAGATGAGGAAAATGCAGTGTGATTTACAAGTGATGGGAGAGACAGCAGCAGACTTGTTTGAAGTGAAGAAAAGCACTTAAGCATATTATATGTGAATTTAAGGATTTACAAGCACAAAGCCTATGCTTTAAGTTACATAAGCATTAAATGCACAACAGAATTGCAGCTAAAGTGTTGGTGTGACCTGCACCTGGTGTGAGTCCTAGAGAAGCTGACTTCCCTACTTCTTCTGTAACACCCGTCTCTGACATCAATGTGCCCATGAAGGGTTAATATTTTTTTACCATTTTACATGTTTAACATTCAGATGATACTTGTCTGCATACCACCTTTGTGTATATTTTAATTACCCAGATGGTGTTTTATGTGTCCAGTCCCGTGTCATTACTATATTACTTAAACTTGGCAGTGATACATAGAAATAACTTTCCCCAAGCTGGCTTTTTCTTGCAAAGTTCATCCAATTTCAGCTTTCCAAATGTCCTTTGTGCTGTAGTAATATACATAGTGTACCTAAATGTCTTGCATATAATTTTAAATTCCCCTGATAAGGAAAGCCATTTTGACAAAGAAAATGTTTAAAAGAAGCAAAAATTGACACAAAAACCAAGATAATGCGACCTGAAAGTTATCATTTCAAACTCTCTGAATTCAGGCAATTTAGGTTCTTATATTTCCTTCAATTCACTTGAATTTACCCAGGTTTTTTGTTGGGGTCAAGTGAGGTGGGGATGCCTGTGTCACATTCTCACCAGTGGGATTGTTATGGACCAGGGTGATTCTAAGGTCCTGACTGCACTACGTTTTCCCAAAAGGGTGCAAATAAGATGTATATGGATGCTGAAAAAGCTCCAGCAAGGAATTTCTTCAGCTCTCACCAGTAGTTTGTAAGAACTCTGTCTTTCCCATGCAAGTAATTCAAAACAATGTTACAGTTTTGTAAACCTCTGCACCTGCAAGGTTGTTGTTCACCATTGTTATGTTCCCAACTAGAAAAATATTTAGAGATGGGTGTTTTAGAACTTGGCCAATCACCCTAAGGGGTGGATGGTCGAAAGAACCAATTACCTTATGCCATATAGTACACTTTTTGCGAACTAACATATAAAAACCCTTCACGAAGCTAATAAAGCGCTTCGGCCTTCTCTCTGCCCTGATCTTGGAGTCTGTGTCGTTCCTCCGTTCCGCGGTGATAACAGCGACAGATGTAGGCACAGTGGGTTTTTTCTCCAGTAGAATGGATATTTTGAGATTGTGGCTGAGAAAGAGAATCCCTCCTTGAAGTGTTATTTGGGATGGTAACAGGACAGAAGCAAAGGGAGAGAGTGACTCATTTTGAAGTCACAGCACTGCTGTCTTGTGAATCCATCCCATATTATAACTCCACCTTGGTAATATTTTAACTTATTTCCTGGTTTCAATCTAATTTTGGAGAGGAGTAGTCTTGACCGTGCTGAATTTCTCCATACTTTCTGAAAATATGAAGTAAAGTAGAAGATTCAAACCTTATCAGTGTCCCACTAAAGAGAAAGACTGAAATTTGAGCTCAGCTGTGTGACTGTACACTGGGGGATACACGTGCCAGAGAGATGTGTTAAATGAAAGCACTCAGAAATGTCAAAAACTCTTCTGCTTGTGTAATTATTTGTATGTTGGCTTTGATAAGTCCAAAGCAGGTAAAGTGGCTGGGTTTAGCCAAAGCGGCTGAGTCCTGCAGCAGGATTTGTAGTGCATTCTGGTAATGGCAGGTGAATATCAAACTGTTATGCACAGAGCTGAGTGCTCTGGAGATGAAGCCCCTTATGACCTCCAGTGTGCCTTTTTTGTAATTACATACTGAAAATAAGAACCGTTTTCTCATCAGAAAGGTGAATAGTCTTGACTCGTGAACACTTAATGAAGCACGTGACGCTGTGCTGTCATCCCAAGATGTGTGTTTTCCTTGCTGGTTTCTAAATACGTTTTTCTTGTTTCAATTTAATACAGAACCTTCTCTGCTGCTGAACAATAGAAACTTCATCTCTTCAGTTTCAAGCAAGGGACTATCCAATAGCACAGTGTTAGAGCTTCTTCACAGAATCTGCTAAACTCAAATGACAAGCCACACAGCAAGATTTGATAGCAATCTGCAAGTGTTTTTAAAACAGATCTTAACCATATGTACAGTGTACCACTTCTGCTGTTGTATCTTGAGCTCAGGAGAAAGCAAGTAACATAATTGCCTTCAGCAAAATTGTCAAACAAGGAAACCTTTTAAAACTACATGGAAGGGGGAACATAATGAAAGCCCTGGAAGGAAGAGGCTAAGAGAACAAAAACTGGCAGGGAACATTAACATATACTTTTAACTAGTCTTTTCGCAGAGAGACGAATGACCCAGAGGCTTGACTGCTGTAGCTCTTTTTTTCAGTGTAAAAATTTTGTATGTGCTGCTGTGTAGAAAAGAAACACTTATTTCCCCTGTGTTATTTTACGTTTCAGTTTGGACAAGCAAGAGGAAGCTTTATTTAGCCTGTTGAGTCCGACCCCACAGTAAGAGAGCACATAAAACTTTCAAGAAGTGAAAGGCATGCTGAACTCACATTTCAGATAGTTTTCAGGATAACTCCTTGGCTGTTATACCCATATGTCATAATAGACATAAATTATTAGAAATTATTTGCTACAGTGTGCAATCATATTAGCTCCCAGGGACCTTTTAGACTGGATTTATGAAGAGAGATGTTTCCTGAATGTTTTTCCTAAAGAAACTACAGATTCCAGGACAAATCAAGTTTTCATGAAATAAGGGCTCTGGATTTCAATTGCTGACTGATACCTAAGGGGTAGTGAGTGCATCCTCCAGGGGCAGTTAGGGATAACTATCTGCAAGGATAGTTGCCTCTTGCAGCAATTCCTGCTGGAAGGATGTTTTTTGCTTTATGGCATATGCAGATGTTGCTGAGTAGCAGCCACTTTGGCTCCTCTCCTGCAGAAGTATTGTGGAGAAATGGCTCAGGAGTGAGAAGAGCTTTAAAATCTTCCATCCGGGAATCAAAATTGTCTTTGGGGTAAGGGAAGGTGATGGTCTTTTGGGCCTTACTGGTTTAATGGAAATCTGCAAAATTTAAACAATTATCAGTTGCTGTGGTAGTTGTAGTTGTATGCACCAAGGCTCTGTGCTACCCTGTGGTTGTTTCCAGCTTTCATTTCCTTGGGGAAAGCACACTTCATCACATTTTTCGCTTCAGCCCTTGTCTTCTGTTGTTGTAAAGCAGCACAAGCACAGCACATCAGGCAGCTCACAGATCATATGGAATAGAAAACTATTGTCCTTCAGAGGTAGGTAGCTTGCTCTGAACACTGTAGATTTACTGTCCCTTTTCCTGTCTTTTTAAGTTGTCCTTGCTGTTTGAAGAAAAGTCTTGCATGAATTCATAAATGCCATCCATCCTATGTTTTCTTAATCAGGTACTAAGATCTCATTTGCCCCAGATGGGCTCCGTTGAAGAGTTCTGGCTCCATATACCTCAAGACTGTGGGCAGCCTGAATCCTAGGTAACTGTAAAATAAGAGAGTGCAAGACAGCAATGAGCAGGGCTTTAGCCCTTTGTCTGGTCGGTGTTACTGGAGCCAGTGCAGATAAAATTGTAGCAGTCTGGCTTTTCCTAAGACTCTACTGTGCACTGCTTTGTGCTTCCACGGGTGTGATAATCACAGCAACCTGGTCCTGAATGGTAGGGGAAGGAGTCTGATAGGAAAAGCTTTTAGTCCAGGGATGTGTGAATGGAAGAATTCCATAATTAACAATAATGACCAGCACAGGTGACATTCCTTTGTAGTTAATAGCTACTGCTGTGAAAGGCCCTGAGGCAGAGCCTCAAGCTGCTAAGCTAGCAAGTGAATTGCCAGACTATTTGATCTGCAGTTCATTCCTAATACATATGGTGTTGCTATGAAAAACCCAAGCAAAATGTTCATAGGCACTGCTTCTTGGGCTGTATGGGAATGCCAGCAATTTTGTATTTGGGATTGAAGCAGTTTTCTCATTTTGGCAATAGGCTATGCACCAACTCTTTAGGAAGATGCAGAACTGTAAGCATCATTTGCATCTTCTAGAGGAGGAGCAAATAAAGTCTTATGCACTTGAGAAAGCGTAAAAAAATTATAGCCAAATTCTGCAGTAGGAAGATTGCGGAGTTTTACAGCCTTAGGGCCATGAAAGCTGACCCATGATAAGTAGTTTGACTGAAAAAACAGTGGTGCTGAAAGAGGTGATTGCACCTGGGCCACCCCCTTTTGCACTGTCTTCATTTCTGGAGATTCCTTCTCCAACTTTTATAACAAAAATGGATAGAAAAACGGAGATGGTTCTGAATGATTCTTCAGGCAAGAGAAATTTGGCTTGTGATAAGGAAAAGGAGATGGGGCAGCTGTTTGCCAGCTGGACACTGCAGTGGTGGTCCTTGGATGTTGCTTTTATTGGTGATTCAGAGGTGGGTCATACTCAGCACATCTGATCCTGTTTGAGTTTTTTTCAGAGGACTGATTATAATACTTCACTGTGCTGAACTTTGAGTGGAGGTTGTTCCCAAAGCTTTTTTTTCCAATTACCAGCTCACCATAAAATCCATTATTGCCCATTTTAAACACAACTATCAAAACCATTTGTCTCCAGAGACTGCCAAGGGAACAGCTATAGATGTTGTTTACTGTGCTGAACAGAGTGAGAAACACTAACAGATCTACTGTAACAAGAAATAACCCATTACAGTAAGGGAAGACTTTGTGCTCTGAATTATATCTTTAGACATCAGTCCGAAATACAACCTGCTGTCATGTTTTTGCATGGCTGGCAATTTTACTGTATGACACAACAGATTTCAATGCAAATATCTGGGGTTTATGCTCGACTGAAAAATTGAACCTGTTGCAGTGTAGCAGATGGGAATTGGATTGAAGGAGTGCACTCATTCTTGAAACTGAGTTTTATGAAGGTCTGCACACAGAGTTTTGGTACCCTCTTGGGCTCCACTGTGCCATCAGGTTTACGAAGTTAAACCATGTCATTAGTACTGGATGTGTGCTGCCCTGAAACAAAAGCCATGGAACGAGTTCTTAGCTGGTATGAAGAACTACAACACTAGGCATAACATTTAAAGTAGTCCTTTCCTTTCTCAAAGATTCATCTCATATAAGGTTTGACTTCATATAAGATCCCGCATTTCTAGATGCCAATGACCTCTTCTCAGCCAGCCCTGTCTCTCTCTGCTGTCCCATCTCATCAGAACAACTTAGTTTCTGCCTAGATTTCTTCGTAAATTCTATTACCTTATTTCAACTGTTGACTTTTGGCACCTTGATGAAATTCTTGTGGATGTTTTGACTTGGGGCATGCCCCATCTCTGTCACACAGACCATTTTTGCATGAAGTGTGAAGCCTTCCACCTCATGAAGAGCTACAATTAAGTAAAGAAAACAGAGACTTTAGCAGCCTGGAGTTTTTGCTGAAGAATGCAAAGGTACTGAGATCACAGTCTGCCTGTCCCTTTTACATCTGCTTTAACTGCCCTCCAGTAACTTCTGAGTCTGTTGACCAGTATCACCCAGATCTCACAAGGAGTACAGAGGTTTAGAAGAGACTTAGTTAAAAGTTATATTAATAAAAATCCTCTTTCCTTTGCCTGCTGTTCATCTTTAGGAAATCTTGCTATATGAATCTGCCTGTTATTGCACTCTAGAGAACTCACAGGAAGGAGGCATAGTCGCCATCTCAGAAAAGATTTTGCATGTTAGACAGCAGAGGTTCCAAAAAAGAGACAAAAACCCATACCATGATCAAAGTAGGTCTCCTTCTCAAGGTTTCAGTTCAAGCAAAATAAAAGAGTTTTCCCTCATCCTACTGGCTTTTTTAGTAGTGCTTGTTGTGAGGAAAACATCTGACGTAACAAAATTCAGTTGAAATGATAAAACGCTGGTAAATTTATAAGCTTCTGAAAGCAAGATCTCACGACAGTCTGTTGAACAACTTTACCTGGTGTTGGCTAACAAATGGGTTAATAGATGTCAGTCTCCATAATTCCGGATTGTGCAGTCGTGTCACTGGGAAGAGACTCTCCCATTTTAGAGTAAGACTGCTGGAGAAACTTTGGCGTTTTCTGCACTGCACTTCTATTCTGGGAAGGAAGAGGTGTTAAAATGAATTTTTGGAAGGTTTTTAACTGTGCTGCTATTAGGAGGAAGAAACCAAACGTCACAAAACCAAAGAAAAGAAAAGCCGAGTGCAGTTGCTTTTCTTGCTGCAGTTGCAAGTGCTATTTGTGTTAGTAATGTTTGGCCTCATCACAAAATCATGCTGTCATCATCTCTTGCATTCTCTCACTTCACCTGTGTGGCTTTTACTGTGGCTCTATTCAGGGTTCTGTGTTTCAGAGAAACCCCAGCTATAAACTTCTATAGCTGGAACTCCATGTGCTTAACAGTTGACATATCAGTTTGTTTCTATGGAGTGAATATTAAAAGCAATGTAAAAGGCTAAACCCCACAGACTAAATTAAAATAACAAAAGAGATATTACTTGCTGAAAGGAAATAAATGGACAGAATTAAACCATAGACCATGAATTAGATTTTCCATGGAGCTCAGCTTCTATTAAGCAGTTGTATAAACAGGAACTGAAGGGCTTAACCTCTCCGTGCTCCCATGCTTTTCCATGGGAACAACTGGCATAGACAGTTTCTAGATCTGGCCATTTCATACCTTATTTGCACTTGATTTACTTATCTTAGTTGATCATTAATTGATGAGATGCCGACAGTGGCACCTAGCACAGGTGGTGTTGTGTGTGATGTAGGAGAGATTTGCTGACATGAGATGCTGTGATTGGAGGAGGTCCCCTCTAAACACCAGAGCTGACAGTGAAATGGGTCCATCAGCATCAGTGCAGTCTTAATCTTGAATATTTCTATCCCTGGTGCTGGCCCTGAAAGTTTTAGCAAGGGCTGTAGTCTCCTTGAAAGGCATATATTTGATTGTTTTCCTGAAAATGAACATGTAGTTTCTCTTTCAGCATCTCTTTCAGCTGAGACCCTTGATGGTTTCCAATATGATCAATATTGTGTTAATGCACAGCAGATACACTTATGCTTCGTGCTGCAAGGGCAAAACAATGTCCTAGTTGTGCTGGGGACTGTGACTTAATTCCCAGGTGTTACAACTTTGTTCCCTCCTACTTGGGGAGATAATAAGGAACAGTCCTCTCCCCTGCTCGTCAAAAAACAGCAGCCACAGCATGTGGGACTGTTTGGGTAGGTATGATCAGTTCCTGGTGCCATGAGAAGGCGATTGTGCTGCATGGATCAGATGGGCATGACCTGGCCGGTGCTTCCATGAGGAGCTCAGATTCTTGTGGGGTTTGAATTGGATAAGAGTAATGTATAGGAAAGTACAAAGTCCCTTGTTCCCTGTTTGCATGGCAGTAACTGTTAATTTCAGCTAGTGGCTAGGGAAGCAAAGAAAGCATGTTCTATTACCTGGTTTACATTAGATGGGCACGAAAAAAGAGACGAACATCTGTAATCATGCAGAACTAAGAATTGCAAGTGCTGGGCAGCCTATTCATCCCTAGTCTCTCCATTCTGTCTGCTTCCCAAGGTGTATTTGTGGTGGCTCTGTTGGAAATGGGTGTAAAGGTAAATGGGGAATAATATCCTATAATCCCCCTTATCTCACTCCTAATATCAGCAATAAATCAACCCCAGGTCATCTCATGCAGTGTGCTCCCTAAAGAACTAAAGTGCCATTTGAAGTCTGAGGCTGAGCTCTAAGGAAATAGGCATTTAAACACATGGATAAATAAGTACTTTACCCTGTAGTACAGGCATCAGCAGTGACCAAGTATGTGAGCTCTGCTTGGCCTGGGGGGAATCTTTTTGTTTGCTTGCTTGATAAATTTTCCAGAGATGTCTCTGATACAAAAAGCTGATGCTGGGTCTCTTGTGCTAGAGCGAGCACTTCTGCTCCTACGGTGCTGAATGCCTCGTTCCAGTTACTTGAGCACTTTGGCTGGTGTCTCCTGTGTTTGAGCAGTAATAACCAACTTTGCAGAAAAAATTAAAAGTACTATTTCTGTGTATTACTTACTGCAGACTGTAGGATTTTCTGACAGTGACTTCACCCAGTCATACACTTTGTGTGTCCCCAGAAAGCCAAATTTTCAAAAGTGATATATTTTCCATTAAAGGCTGTTGCACAGCAATGAGTTGGATTCCAGGTAGGCACATTATATCAAGCTTACCTTATTATAGATTGTGGTGGGAAAGGCACTCCGTGAAGATGCAGCTGACTAAATTATCTCTGTGAATCTGTAGGTGGTAACTTTGAGCATGCTGCCTGCCTGACCCAGTTGTTAATATAGCCAGTTAAAGGCTGATGTGTTCAGAGGAAGAGCTAATCTGTCTCATTTAGCAGGCAGTGTGTCAGAGCCTGTATGTGATGTATCTGACATGGTGAGTGGCATGTCTGACTCGGCAGTTGAATAACATTACTCATTCTGGAATATTTCTTCTTCAACAGAGAATATAAACACAAGCACACATTTATATATTTTTTGTTGGTAGATGATCGAGCACATACCAGAATGAACCAATGCCATTTAGTATGCAGAAGGGTTTTTTACTCTGTACATCATTCCCCTCACAGGACCATTACCTTATATATCAGTTACTGAGGTGTATTCAAAGCTTAAGGGAAACCACTGACTTCCAAGAGCTTTAGATCAGATCCTTAAGCCAGCCCAGCCATTCAGCAGGCAACATCAAATATGGGTAAAATCTGTTGTCTGTCTTCCTCCTCTGTGGCCCCATGAGATGGCCCAAAGATAGCATTTCTCTCTCTTCCTTGCTGGAAAGCTGTGCTGTGTTTACTTTTGAATAAGATGAGCTGGGAAATTCACGGCCTTGAAACTGATACAGTCTACAATTGTGCTTCTTCCAGCATCTGTTGTGGTGGTGTTTTGTTTTTTTGGTGTTGCTTGTTTGGGATTTTTTAATGCCTTAGTGCTGGATAAAACAAAAAATGCACGTGACCAGCAAAAGCTGCCTGAAAGCTTTCTGGGCTCTGAGCACAGGAAAGGTTCTCAGCCTGTCGAAGAAGTAATTGTAGCTCCTTTCTGAGCACTGCATACTCTACTATCCCTGCTGTAACTTAGTCTTATTCAGGGATCAGCATACACTATTTTGGCAGCCCATGCTCTGCAGGACCACATATTTTTTCTCGAAAGGGCAAGACATTTGGCAGCATTTCGAGGGCTAGCAGTGCACTGCTGCAGGCTGGCTGATGCTCAGTACCATGGGGTGGGGAGTGGTGGTGCTGTCAGCATCTCCAGGACTGCACTTGAGACAGAGGAATAACAAGAATATTGAAATGTAGCTCAGAAGGGAAGCAGGGCTGCCTCCTAAATTGAGCTGGCATTCCTAAAGGAGCCATAGGAGAGTGAATGCTTATCTGTTGAGTTAGCAGAATGCCTAATGGGAAGGGGAACCGATCATCTGATTAGCATTGGCACGTTATCCTTCAGCAGCAGATTGCCTCAGGCGGTGGGCACAGAGCTGCTCATCCCGCACAGGTTTCACGTTGCTCTGCTCCGTTTAGCTTATGCTTTGATTTGCTTCACTTATTTCTCATTTGGTGGAAGATAGAATCAATAAATCTTGAATACAAGTTGCTCAACAGAGGGCTACACTATTTTTATTTTTTGTGCCGCACATCTGTCTGCCTGTGCTGTTAGCATGTTTGCTCTTCATGTTGCTTTCAGTATCAATAGGAACACTCTCAACTGCTCCTGTTTGTTTTTTTATTTTTATTTTTTTAAGAGATAAGTCCCCACTGTGCAAATCTCCAACTGTGTGTGCTGTTAATGAAGTCACATAAGTAGCACCACAAGCCCAGGACCCGCTGGTCAAAATGCTGTGGGTGGCAGAGCCATTAGTACAAAACCTAGAATCCCAAACATTCGTTTATAGTACTCAGACACTGTGCCCCAAGCTCCCTTTTTCGTATGTGATAAAACTAGTAGGCTTTTTCCTGATGACCACGTAAAAAAAAAATCTTGGAAAAACAACTGAAATGCTGCCTGAAACAGCAGCTTGCCTCTTTTTTCTTGCTTGCAAAGATCTTCATTGCAGCAGCTAAGAAATGCATGCAATCATTCCCAAATTAAAGATACCTGTTCTTTATTAGTTTTGGATGAAACTAGGAATGGGAAACTCACCTTCACCTTTATGGAGTGTCCTGATCTAAAATCCACATGGTGGTGAGCAAATAGCACAAGTGACATAATGCTGGTTGTGGGCCTTTTCTGTAAAGTTCTGTTCCCGAGTATCTGAAGCAAATCAGAGCACTTCCTCACAGGGGAAAACATGTCTCAGGAAGAGTAATGCACAGGCTGTTTATTTACCTGTCTTGGACTGTTCACTGTGGGATGGGGATGATTTGTGATACTGTTGATTCTCCAGCATTTACGGAAGTGGTAGCAGAGAGCCCTCTTGAGTTCAAAACTTTCCTAAAATTTGGGCATAATGTAATTTGAAAGTGGTCTCTTCAAGTCTCTGGTCTGACCTCTTGCACAAAGTAGGTCATACAATGCAGGTTTCTTGAGTCTTGTCCAGTTGAGTTTTGAGTTTTTCCAAGAAATAAAATCCCACAGCCCCTCTGGATGCTTGTGTTAATGTTTGGTCATGCTTAACTCAGGATAACTCTTCTCTCCTGCAGGATTAGTAGCAGAGGGAAAAAAGTAATCATCAGATATTGCAGCTCTCTGGCTCTTCTACTGTCTGTGCTGAAGTGATCCAAGCTTCCTCAGGATCAAAGACAAATATCTGGGCTCATGTCTTCAATGAGATCAGCAGTTAAATACAGTATCCCGTACTCAGCCTGGTAGGTATTCAAATAAAACACACTCCAGTTTTTTAAATAGCTGCAAAAGACTTTTATGGAGGCAGAGAACCCAAAGGAAGCTTGCTGTGTCCTTTTAACTCCCCTGAACCACTGTTATTTGTGTGTTTGTTCTGAGTTTTATTAGACCAGTGGAAAAAATTACATGAAAGTAGCGGTTTGGTAGATTTGACAGCTCAGTGAAATAGGAACCTACCAACATGTGTTATGCAAAGACAGTGGCTAGCAATAAAAAATAAGTGTTATTTATTTTATAGTATCTGCAAACAAACTGTGGATTGTGTCCTCCAGAGGAAGGATTCAAAGAAACAATGATGCTATTTTCAAATAATTTATTAATCAGGATAATGTGTATCTTTTAACGCTTCTGTATTACCTTTTCATTAAAATAATTGGAATAAATCTACGTGCAGCATAAGCCCCTCCTCTCCCCCTGCCCCAACAATAATCGACTTAAACCATAATTTTTTAAGAGATTAGTGATGTGGATTCCCTGTCTTGAGAAACTGCAGATGTGTCCATATAAGTTGAAATGTTGACTTCTAAAACTTTGATTTCCCTTTATATTGGCAAATCTTTTAAATGGGAAAAGATTTATTTCTTTTAATCGACCAAATATTGCAGTTCAGTTACAACTGTTGCCTGCAGAGGTGAGCTGTAGTACTACAGACATTTGTCATGTGAGAGTTTGCTACACCACAGAATCAGTGCTGAAAATGTTCGTGCCCACCATGTCTTTTAGTGTTGATTCGAGACAAGCTTACCATAATTAATTTGCATGTGGAAAACCACCTCTCTGCCAAGACATAAAGATGATGATTTTGAGTTGCCACAATTATGTTATAAAACGTATTTATCCAGAAGCCTGCCTCTTCCAAAGTAGATGTCTTCGTAGTGCATATTCAGTGTATGCCCCTTTTGTGGTTTCCACACTGCAGCTGCAATAACTGACAGCTGAAAACATCATTGCAAGTCTGTCAAATGTGCTGTCTGCATAACTGGTGATAATCTAACTATTCTTCATCTTCACATATCAAACTGCTGGGAAGTGAAACTTCAGCGCCTGTTATTGGCAGCGGTAGGTGGAATTGAGTAACGTGGTTGGAGTGTCAAAGGCCCGTGCTGCTGACAGGAATATTAACCATAAATCAAACACAGCACAATGGTGGTGCCGGGCTGGAGAAGAAGGCAGGGTCTTGCAGCCAGGCTGTTCAGACCTTGCTTGTGAGAATATTCCCATTGGCTAGCAGAAGCAAGGATTAGCTAGGCTGGAGCTCCAGCAATGATCCGTTTAACTTAACACGAGGAAGGAATGATAGAGATGGAACAAGTGACGTGTGAGATAGCTGCCTGCTCTGCTGAGTGTTCCTGCTTGCCTTGCAGCCCTGTCACACTGCAGAGGCTGGTGAAGGGGATATCTCATCCCTGGTTAGGCAGTGACGCTGCTGCTCCTATCTGGCTGCTCTTGTAAACACTTTCTGGTGGTGGCTGGGCTTGCACTTGCTGCATTTAAGTGAAGCTTGCAGGGCTGATGTTTAAAACGTCCTTGATTGGGAGCCAGCTTGTGACATTGTTTCTTGCAGCAAACAGTTCCCAGCTTGCAGAAAGGACCCTGCTGCCTGCATTTTGGCTGCTCGAAGCACCCACAGAGAACCGAGCTTGGGAAGGGGGCTGGCTCCAGCATTTGTGTTAGCAAATGAACCAAAACCCAGGGAACTGTTGGTGGGAGATTGCGTGGAAATGTCTGGGTGCCTCGTGCACCCAATTTGCTTGACTGCTAACTTTAGCTAATGGCTTATGGTCCTTCTAAATGTCACCATCATACATCATGTTGCTTTTAGTGAATATTCCAGCAAGCTGCTCTGATGCCAAGCTTGGCCAACTCTCTTTCCATTATGAGGTCCTTGATTATGGCAAGTTTTAGGTGTTCTTTAAGTACTGTGCATTTGGCTTACTCTCTGTGTTAAACAGAGATGAGGCAAAGAGAAGAAATGGTGTCAAGTTTTGGGGTAGAAATCTGATTCCATCTAACTCTACCTGGAAACCCCTTGGGGAAGGACACTGCAATTTTTTTTTTTGCAATTATGTGCAATTTCCCAGCAGGGAGTCAGCTAACAATATCCAGTGCAACCCAGCAAGCAAGAAATATAAAGCCGGGAGCTAAGCAAAATACAGAGATTTCATTATAAATTAGTGTTGGAAATTAGACCCAGGCTGTGAAATAACCACAATTAAAATTCAGAGAGCAAAGAAGAAAAAGCTTACCTAGTGACCTCTGCTTGCTGCACAGGGTTAGAAAAGAAGCTGTGCTACTTTAGTATTCTAGCATAATTTGCACATTACTGAAATTGTTAGGAAATTAAAGGAAAACCAAGGGACTGAATTTTAGCTGATGAAGGTAGCCTACAGGAAAGACAGGGAGGGAATTTTTACAAGAGCGTGCAGTAACAGGACCGGGGGAATGGATTGAAACTAAAAGACAGTAGGTTTACATTGGATAGTGGAAAGAAATTATTTACTGTGAGAATGGTGAAACACTGGAACAGGTTGCCCAGGGAAGCTGCAGATACCCTATCCCTGGAGATGTCCAAGGCCAGGCTGGATGGAGCTCTGAGCAACCTGGTCTAGTGGAAGGTGTCCCTGCTTATGGAACCAGATGAACTTTAAGGTCCCTTCCATCCCAACCATTCCATAATTCTATGAAAAGCAGCATGACCCAGCTGATATCGAGGCAGATAAGCTGATCTAGAAGAGCTAAATATGTTCCTCTAAATCAAGGGCTTCTCCTCTCACTAAGCCAATGTAGATGGAGAAAGCAAAGCAGCTTTTTTCTGGCAAGTCTATTCACTGATCCTAAATGATATGCCTCTATTCAATGGATATGACCTGTTTAGGCACAAAGAAAATTATCTAAAAGTTAACTCCAGAGGGAGAGAGGTCCATAATAACTTAGATCAAGGTGATTTTTTGGGGTAGTTCTTCAGGTTTTGAATTTCCTTCAATCAATTGATTTCACTAATATAAAACCAAATTATTCCCAGTTCAGGTTTCTTATGGACATTAAAAACCTAAAATGCCAAACCAACAACAACAAAAAATAGTAGCAGGATTCTAACACAGGAGCTCCCGGGAAACAAATTCAAAGGCAGCCAAATAAAACAAGATTAAAATATACAAAATACTGTAATTTAAAAGAAAATCACTGAATTATTGAAACTCCATAGAGGAGATATCATAGCAGTACTTCTGATCAGCCTGATTCAAAAAACAGGCTATGCTTTTTTTTTCCCCTGCTTTGATGTCAGGAGGTATATTGTAAACTTTCAATGATGTATGTAGTTCAATCTGATTGATCTGGAAGGTTCAAAGATATTGTAATTTTTTGAACATTTATGCTTTATCCTATGTGGTGGAAAGTATATTGCATGTCTACACAGTGTAACCCTTTTAATAATTTTCTATAGGACTGGAAACAGAAAAACGCTTTTCTGCAGAGTGACAAAATAAGCAGCCTCTATAGAACAGCCCTGTGCTGACCTTCGCTGTTCTGGGTCCCTCTCGGATGCAATCAATGCAGTAAGTGTCTCACCCACTCAGGGAGTGCTCTGCTCTCCCCAACTGCTTATTTTGCTATAAATTTCCATACAGTCTTTGCAAGCTGCCTGATAATTGCAACATCAGCTGGCAGATTTGAGCTCGAGGGCAGCTTCTGCATCCCTTGCTCTCTGAGCACAAATGACATTCTCACTGCCCAAGAGGTGCACGGGGCTTGTGGTGGCAATTTTGGTGAGGATGCAACATCCAAGAACCCTCCCTGTGCAAATGCGCTTGGGCAGAGCTGCTTCCACAGGACACTGGTATTCCTGTGGTGCTCCACACATAGCAGGGGGGGATGCAATTCGTGCTGCCAGAGGGTTCTGAAAGAGCTCACATGTCAGCAGGCAAAAGGATTGTTATTTCCCTAACGGGGCAGAGACTAGGTTTTCCATACATTACATGCTACATAACATGGAAAGAGATGCTTTTTGTCCTGGCAGGGAGTTCTGATCCATACTTCTGGCTAACCAACCTATTTTGACAACTCCTGCCACTGATAGTGAATAGTGGTTTCAGGCTGTGATGGGGCAAGTCTGAAATTACTTGCCTGTTATGTTAAGCATTCTAGAGTTTGGAGCTTCTCTCTTAAAAATTCTTCATGTAAATAAATGAGATGGAAAAAATACTACTATTTCCCCTTTACAGAAGGAAAATGGAGTTGCAGACCAAAGGAGTACTTTAAGGCCTGGTGCAGTAGATGGACAGGCAGCATTAAGGTGTGGCAGGCTTTAACAAGTACCTTAGGATTCTGTGCCTTTGCAAAGGGCTCATCTCGGCACTGCCAGGAAGAGGTTCAGAGCTCTGCTTCCAGTATAGGCAAAACTGAATTCAGGAACTGTTGTAAAGAATTTAAATCTTAAAGATTTTCCTCTTCATTATTTGTAATTTTTTGGGTAGAATCTATTTAGAATTTCTAATTTTACCAAACGTGCCACACACAAAGAATGAGGCATTGTAACTCTGCATCTTTTTGTGTAAACTTTAGGTTTATTTTGGCATTTCCGGTCATTTCAAAAGACTTCAGAATGGACCTTGCTTGCTCAAGGTCTGTAGCAGAGAATAAACCCAACTGGCATAATTGCAGCTACATCTATTTACACCAGCTGAAATATGTGACCCCTGATCTTTGATTACTCTGGCAGAACAGAGTGCTACAAGGCAGGGATTTTTCAGTGGTCCTTTATCTACTTGGATTGTCTGGTCAGCTACAAGGTGCAGAGGCTGTAAACAAGGGAAAATTGAGATAGCAAACCAATCAATTACAGAATATTGAAAAGATCAAGGAAATGGCAGCAAAACTGCTAAAGCCAATATGGAAAAGCCCTTCTTGTCCAATACCTCATTCTTGTGACAAAGATTATAACAAGATGGAAAAAGGCACAACATGAATGCATTCTGCTGGTGATGATTGCTGTGAGAATTGGGACTGGTTTGTACTTCACCCACTCTGTCTCTCTTTCCTAGATGCTGTATCCCAGGCAACTCAGGCAGAAGGTGTTATATTTATTATGTCCCTGTCGCTTTTTCTCTCTTGTAGTGAAAACCGACATTAAATTCTCTCCCCGTCTTCCACTCCTTTAAACAAGCAGGGAAACATGACTGCATTACCTTCTCTTAATCTCCTAATTAGCCCAGCAGAATATATCATTTTCTTCTCTAACCGATAAGGTCTGTGCCATGGGTCTCTAAAGTGGCTGCTGCCAGCACATTTTCTGCCTCATCTCCAAAAGCACAGGGGCTGCCCTGTGCTTTTGGAGATGGGCTTGTTTTCATTTTCACTACACAGCAGGTTCAAGGCCTTAAAAGAGGCAAGATCTGGAGACTGCACAGAGAGCTTGAGAGATGGCAAGGTATCTGTCTGGAAATGCTTACCTCATCTGTACAGGGTCTGTTAGATGGGTAAAGGCCATGGTTAAAAATTACATATAAATGAAAGACATTTCAGCATATTGTAAGATTTCTTCTTTCAGCTTGAGAAATCCTTTTTCTTTTTTTCTGTATTGAAAAGACTTCTTTGAGCCATTGAAAATGCTCTTTATATCCCAGAGGTTGTTAGCAGTAGGAGGTGTGGAGGGAGAATCCAGCTTTGGCAGTCACGGGATCAAACTTGCCAGGTCAGATCTATATTATTTTTGATACGTTGGTGAATGCTAAGGTCATCTGGGTAAGATCAGAGCTGGTAACTAACAATAAAGAGGTGACAGCTTCTTACAGCTGCCTTTGAATAGAGCTTGTGGTGCAGCTCCTCTCTCTCTGTGTGAAGTTTAATATTCCAGCATAAACCCCTGCTGCTGTGGTGGCACTTTCACCTGAAACAGAGTTTTAAAGTTTGCCATCATTCAACTTTCTGCTGCCATCTCCCAGATGACTGTGTGTGCAAGTGGCACAAAACATACACTCAGTTAAAGAATGATGTAGCTTTCATCTTCTCCTAATGGGCTGCTTTCCTTGTGCTTATCTCCAGTGTAAATCATCCATTCTAGCAAGGCTGGCCAGAGGACACAAGTCAAGGTAGGGTCACAGTGAAGGCTTCTTTCTCTTGTTTGTTGCCCCAAGGTATGTTACACCTGGTGAAATCAAGTCTGTTTTATTTCAGCCATCACTGCTGTCCACATGATGCTGCTGCCTGTAACTGGGAAAGTCCAAAAGGAATGGAATAGAAGTGTCAACAGCAGTCTGAGTCAACTCCATCTTCTCTGAGCTGGCAATGCAGGGCTATGAGATCCAGGTAAAGTCACAACCTATAAGTGCTTACCCCAGCTTGTGAGCTCCCCGCTGTCTTCAATCTCCTCTCACTGCTCAGTTCCAGCGTGCTGGAGTGGGAAGGAAATATTTGCAGCCTGGGACTGCAGCCTGTGCTCCTAGCCTGGGGGGACTTACCTGCTGCTGACTCAGGATCACATGTGAGCAGATAAGCAAAAATTGGATCCACACATTGACAAAGATAGAGAGATTCTGCTCTAGTCTATTAGTGTCACAAGGTGTAAAGCATAAGCAACCGCATGTTTCAACACAAAATTTTAATTCCCTTTTGTTTTGCTCTCTGTTCAACTTAGCTGACTTCCTTCATGCTCCTTAGCAAAACAAGGGTCAGGACTTGGAGTGATAGATGGTGCTCCCTGGTCTTCATCTATGCCCAGAGAGCTGCAGAGGACTCTTGCCACAAAGCCAGGGAAGGCCTCGTTTAGAGGATGGTGAAGACTGAAATTACTGTCCTGGTGATGAGGGAGAAACACTTCCTTCTTTGTGACATTATGTTATCCTTCAGCATTGCCCATATCAGGCTGGTCTGTCCCACTCACTGTCCCCCTCATTCATTTGCAGAAGAGTAGTTCAAAAGTCACAGCTGCTGTTTGAGACTTCATCTATCCCTTTGCCATTCTGCAGATAGGCCAAGACAACAGCTTGTTAGTATTTAAATGAGCATATCCATATTTTTGCATGAAATTTGCAGCCATATAAGCCTCGTGTCTGGTCACTGAAATGATCTGCTCTCTAATTCGAGCTTTGCTTTTAAGCCTAACTAGAGTGTAACGCTATTACGCGGTCATTGCCTCTCAAAGGAGGGATAATTCTGAGCCTAATCTGCCATTCCTGGGCATTTTTTTTCCCCGATGTTGCTACTACAGTGTGAAGTGCAGGATTCTGCATCATTTACATGAAAATGAGGGATATCAGAAGGAAATTAGGAAAGGGAGGGGTGGAGTAGGGTATGCCATATTCTGATGCTTCCCTAAGAGAAATTGCAGAACAGCCTGTGTCTGATTCTGTCCTGCTGGAAATGCATGCCAGCCTAGCCAGGGAAAGTTATGCCCTACCTAACTTCCTTGTAAATGTAGACTTTATTACTCCCTTGTAAATGCAGTCCCTTGTAAATGTAGACTGCGACCGAAATGCTCTTGGCTTCAGCTGACCCAACAACCTGATGCTGCTGACTCCCCACCCACCAGTTAAAATGATAACTCATAGTCCTCTGTGGCTCTAATCTTTCTGTGTTCAGATGGCACAGGGCTTTTGCATCTCCCTCTAGAGGAGTCCCTGTTCTTGCAGACAACAGGGACTCCAGGTCCTCAGTGCTATGCAGCTCTGGGAAGCCAAAAGGTGTGTGTGATTCTGGGGTTTGGCTTTTTTCCCTTTTATTTTTTTAGGGGGCTGGGGAGGTTGTTTGACACTCTTGTTTGCATTAGAGCTTGCAGGTGCTTTATGCCAACCAACAATATGTATGCCATGAAAATGCCAGCTGATGTGCAAGCCAAAGAGCTGTAGCTATCATTGGGTTGTATTTTTGGAACTGACTTGGATCCAAGGTTTGCATATTTTGAACAAACCCACGCTGGCGTAGATCCACACAGACAAGTCCTTCCCCCATTCTGCTAAGTGACTGACTCTCCCCCCAACCCACTCTCTCTCGATCTCCTCAGAGGTAACTCAACTATGGCTTCAGGGCAGAAAATGACAATCCAAAATGAGCTGAAGAAAACCCTCCAGAATATATCTCCTCCTCTCCATTACCTTAAAAAAATTAAACTTCTGTTTAGTCTGAAGGGCTTCTGTTGCTCTCAAGCCATATCTCCTAATAGGTTTCTTAGAGAAGCGTTTTTCTCTATGCAAGTAATTTAAGCCTTACATGCCCTCTGGCTATTTTTTAATTAAAAGAAAAATAAAAAAATTCTTGGCCCAAGTAGGGGGCTTAGGCTGTTGATTGACTACAGCAAGGAATTTTGTAGGAATCTTGAATTTTGCACATGTGAAGTCAGCCCTATAAGTATAACCCTGACCTGAGGCTGGGATTTTTAAAATTAGATCCTTAATAAGAAAGGGAAGAAATAAATTTGACTTTGAATAAGCATAATGCAATTTCCCTTCACATAAATTGCTCCTTTATTATAGCACAGATATTCACATTTATCAGTCTAAATACTTAAGTCATATGCAACTTCAGTTTGCTGGACTAAGCTCAGCCCTACCTAAGAGGGAATCCATTACTACAGTAGTTTAATTCATAGGTGCTCGTTGTTTATGCTGCCATAGCCCACCAAACTCATGGGGCCAGCAGCTCCCCTCCTCTCCCTGTGCTGAGCCAGGACTGTGTCTGTAGTAAAGTCACAGAACGGTTTGGGTGGAAGGGACCCTTAAAGGTCATCTAGTTCCAACCTCCTTGCAATGAGCAGGGACATCTTCAACAGAGTCAACTTGCTCAGAGTCCCATCCAACCTGACCTTGAACGAATCCAGCAGTGGGACATCCACCACCTCTCCGGGAAACCTGTGCCAGTGTTTCACCACCGTGGTTGTAAAAAATCTCTATCTTATATCTAATCTAAACTTACCCTTCCTCAGTTTGAAGCCATTCCCCCTTGTCTCTCACTGCATGCCCTTGCAAAAAGTCCCTCTCTGTCTTTCTTGTAGGCTCCCTTCAGGTACTGGAAGGCTACAATTAAGTCATTCCGAAGCCTTCTCTTTTCCAGGCTGAACAATCCCAATTCTCACAGTCTATCTTCACAGGAGAGGTGCTCCACCTCTTTGATCGTCTTGGTGTCTCTCTGCTGAACTTATTCCCATGGTCCATGTCTTTCCTGTGCTGGGACCCCAGAGCTGGATGCAGCACTGCAGGTGGGGTCTCACCAGAGCAGAGCAGAGCAGAGGGGCAGGATCCCCCTCCTCACCCTGCTGCCCACGCTGCTTTGGATGCAGCCCAGGACATGTTTGGCTTTCTGGGCTGTGACTGTGTACTGCTGGGTCATGTCCAGCCTCTCATCCACCAGCACTCCTAAGTCCTTCTGGGCAGGGCTGCTCTGGATCTGTTCATCCCCAGCCTGTGTTGATATTGGGAATTTCCCCAACCCAGCTGCAGGACCTTGAATCTGGCTTTGTTATACCTCATGACATTCCCACGGGCCCACTTCTTGAGCTTGTCCAGGTCCCTTTGGATGGCATTCCGTCCCTCAGCTGTGTCAACTGCACCACTCAGCTCAATGTTGCAAACTTGGTGAGGGTGCACTTGATCTCACTGTGTCATTGATGAAGATCCTGAATACCACTGGTCCCACCACATACCCTGAGGAACACTACTTGTCATGGATGGGCATTGGGTGGTTGACTTCTGCCCTCTGGATGCCACCATCCAACCAATTCCTTATCCATCTAACAGTCCACCCATCAAATCCCTTTCTCTCCAGTTTACAGAGAAGAATGTGGAGGGGAAATCTTGTCAAAGGTCTTACAGAAGTCCATATAGACGACATCAGGAGCTCTCACCCTGCCCCTGATGGAGTCACTCCATTACGGAAGGCCACTACTTTGGTCAGGCAGGACTTGCCCATGCTGAAGCCACACTGGCTGTCCTGAATTACCTCCCTGTTCTCCATCTGCCATCTGGAGCTGTGACAGTGCCATACAGCTGGATTTTTCTAGATTGTGGAGTAATTCTCCTTTGATTTTCAAGAACGTTAGGTTTTCTCAGAAAGAAGAGAAGCTGAGGATGAAGGAGATAGCCTAATTTATGGAGTCAAAAGCAAACCTATCCCCCTGCTGAACCAAATCCGAGGTATTTGGTGCATGCAGTACCTCACAGCACACTTTCCCTGCTGTGCCATGCCTTCACCACAGCAATGGATATAAGGGCCCAGAGTTAGGGACGCCGTGGTCAGAACATTCCTCTACTTGTAGCTTCTCTTGGTGGTTTCCATGGGCATGGTGGGCATCCTTTGTTCACCATTTCTGGCCTTTTCATTTCAGAGAAACATGGTCAGGTTTCTGCCCTCTTCTAACAAAATACTCTCATCAGGCTTACTAGGGAAATTAGGGCAAATTAAAGGGTTGTCATGAAGCAGGAAGGTACAGTTGGGTTGTGTGACTTTACCTCCCTATCCTTGCTGGCAGCATGTGGACACAGAGGCATCCCACCCCAGACTAGTGTGGTTGTGGGCAAGAGGCTGATGACAGCAGAGGGCTTGGTTAATGCAGCAGAGCATGTCCAGTGGGCAGGGTGGCTTTATGTAAATTCACCAGTCAAGAAATAGTTAATGGCAGAGCCACCTCCAACATGGTATTTGAGAGCTGTTTTCTCAGAATGGGCTGACCTTACACCAGTGGCTGGGGTAGAAAAAGGCCCAAGACCAGCATTGTTTCACCTGTCTGTTTCCCATCTCTTCCTTTTACT